>CAEFZY010067460.1:0-35105 GCA_903066815.1 Brachyrhaphis roseni
ATATGTTTTATTGCAAGTTGCAAAAAATCCACATGATTTGTGTACCCATGAACAAAGACATGACATAACTCTGGATTAACCTCCTTCTCGATGGATCTGATAGAGCTCATTTTTTAAACTACAAGTGTATGTAATTGGTTTAAATTTGACTGTTTTATTAAATTACACTTTTTCCTTTCTAAAAGCATACTTGATATCTGTTTTGGATAGTTATCCTTTTGGAGCTTTTACCATCTGATGCAAACTGAGGAAGGGGAATACTTGACTCAAACTTGGAATGAATTGGAAACTACTGAAAGTAGAAGAAAACTGTTTAAAATGTCTGACATGTTAGTGGTAGCATCTTCCCTTTTTTTGCTGCCCCTGGTGCTGCATTGCATAAAGTATATTATAAAAATAAAGGACTGCATAACAATGTTTCCATATATAATTGAAACTCGAACAGCAGTGGGATTTCTAACAGGGTGCTGATGCCCAAACAAAACAAATTGATACATCAAGTCGGAAATGTCCTTATAGATACTAAGTGTGTGTTTTTGATAAGGTACATTTATCCAAAGAATTTTCTGACCTTTGTGATTAGGGAAAATTCAAAATGAATTCAAACTGGTTCATTCAATTATACATATATTTTTCAATTCTTTGCAATTATTTTCTGTGTGTCCATTAAAAGCAGCAACAAGAACAGCTCAAATAAATCACTGAATTTCCTGAGCTAATACAACACAATATAACTGCATGTAAATAAAAACTAATTCAGTGCATGTGTTGTATACCTCAGGTGACCCTTGACCTGCTGCAGTTTGAGAACATTACTGTGAGGAGGGTTCTGAACACGGAGGAACATCTGGTGTCCAAACTGGGAGTGACAGAGTTTCCCTCCTGCTACCTCTACTATCCAGATGGGAGGTTTGAGAGACTCGTAGTGTAAGTGTTTGTGCAGAGTTCCTCTTATGCAACATGCTGTTTTGTAATCACGTTGGACCTCAGTTTACCTGACAGGGTCTAATGTCTTGTAAGCCTACATGAAGCACAGTGCACATTGTTGCTAAAACACGTTTGACTTTGTTTACCTTTAGTCCAAAGTTTTACTCAGCAAACTCAACAATCTTACTAAATGCATCTAATTTCTGCTAACAAAATGTTATAAATGTATTGAACAACACATTTGAATAGCCTTTTTTAAGCCTTTTTTTAAAATTGAATAGTGAAACTGAATGACTTGGTTCTTGCACATGTGCAACATGAAACCATTTAAGGATTTTCAAATATTTAAGAAAAACTTCATCAGAAGTATATTTGTCCAAAACATTTTGGAGAAAATTTTCTCAACTTTTAACCAGAATTATTGTCATTTTTTTAGCTTTATATCTGAGTGTCATTTATAACTAAAAGCAGGTCAGTGATAACTCTGGAGGAGTTGAAGAGGAAACTCTGCAGGGAGAATCTGGTAACTGGAAACAATCAAATCAGGCTTTTAGAAGAGTTTAAAAAAAGCTTCATGTCTCATGTGCAGTTTGCTGCAGAAAATGTAGGACACACAACAAACATGTGGAAGAAAGTGATCGGGGACGAAGAGACTAAAAACAATGTTTTTCTTTAGCCTGCATGCCAAATGCCATGTTCTTTGCATGATAGAAATCTAACATCACTTACAAATCTATTAGGGATTAGGAAAGACTTGAGACTGGGCTAGTTCACCTTCTAGAAAGACAACATCACTAAATTCAGCCAGTTTTACTGCCCATCTGCAACCCCTTGCTCCTTGTTAGCAGTCACCCAATGTAAATAATGTTTTTAAATCATCTGAGTTTCTTGGCTATTCAAGAGGAGATGGCCTCCATTAACAGTGTAAACTAGAGAGGAGCTTTGTTTTTCTTTTGTTTTTGTTTTTTGCAGATATTGCATTTTGTTCAAGTTATTTTCACACATATAGACGACTCCAACATCTTCAACTTTTTTTTCTAAGTTGCACAAACATCAGTGGTTCCCGTTGTTTTACATGAAGCAGCCTTGCTTTCTGCTGAAAAGCTTTGTTGCGAGCTCATTATCTGAACCCTATTCATGAAAATACTTTTAAACATCTGGCCTCTTAATGGGATCAGAACATCAAAATCGCTGCCATTATTCACCATCATAAAGCAGCTCTGATCGTTCCTCACCCTGCAAATTCATCTGCTGTTTATGCCTCTTTGTTTGGCCGTTTCAATAACTTGGCATGCAAAGAGGCCTCCTTTTTAGTTGACAAATGCAAAAAGGAAATGATTTATTGCTGATTTATTTATTCACCCTCCATCTCTCGCCGCCTCCCACCCCCCTCATCTCGATCACTGTACAGAAGGGAGGTTTTTTAATTTCTTGCATGAAAACAATGCCATTGCTTTTTCTGGCTTCACCTGCCAAACAAGACCCGGCTGCTCACGGCGACAGATGGTCTCCCATCATTGCTGAATATCTGATTGATCCTGGGAGAGCAGAGTTTGTCTTTGTGTGTGTGTGTGTGTGTGTGTGTGTTATCTTGATGTGTGCGTTCGTCACATTCGTCATGCATGTAATGCGTGCTGCTCCCAGGTGAATCTGTTCGCTCTCGGCCGACCCTGACGCCTGCCTGCCCGCTGGCCCTGGGGATCAGTGGATGAATGGCTCTCCCTCCACATCTCTACACTCCCACCAGACATGCAGGTGTAATTGAGTCCCTGGCTGGCGTGAGTGAGCGTAGGGCCAGAGTATCCATCCTCCTTATTACCATCCAGCCCAAGGTTTACCGCGCTCCTTCTCTCCCTCTCTCGGCCTGTGACGAGGAGAGAAAGCAAATGGGATGGAGGGATGTGGAGCATAACACAGTAACGGCCGGGCTTCTAGTTTGCAGGGTTAGCACGTGGCTAAAATAATCAGCAATCTCTCTCAGTACCACCAGCACCATCTGCTCAGTGCTCAGAAACTAATCTCATAAGTGAGAAAAATGTTTGGCTGTAAATGTAAGAAATGTAAGGTTAAGTTAAAGATAACAGCATGTGTTTTACAGTTGAAGACATGTTCATAACACACACAGCAAGTGTGCAAGTGAGTGTTGGAACTCCTTGAGTTCTCACATCTCAGATTCTCTACTGCTACGGCAGCCTGCAGGTTCCAAATTTCAGATGTTTTTGGGAGTTTGGCTGTAAGAATTTATCCTCAAGCCAAGTTTTGAGTAAAAAGGATTGTATGACTTCAACCTAATAAAAATTGAATTGTGTTTTCACGCCTTCCCTTCTGTGTTGGGTGCTAAAGATTAGGGTGATGGCACAGAGGCCTTCCAGCCTCATGGACTAGCGGTAAAGATTAATCCAAAATACAGTGGAAACCTGCAACATGCTGATCAGTAATTATAAGAATAGCTTGGTGGCTGGATGTTTTTTCCACTGATTCTTGAGAGTTGTAAATGGTTCATTATTTGCCATTTATTTAATAAAATGTACATTAAAATGACTCTTTTCCTTTTTTCAAAACTTATCCTGCTTTGAATTATTTTTTTCTTTTGCTTTTCTCATTTCAGAAAAATTATTAGCAGAAGGAAAACAATTAGGATTTATATTTGTCAGGGGTGTGAATAGATTCAGGTTTTATCGCATATATTGACTCTAAAAATAATATTATCTTAAACACACTGGAAAAATTAAGAAAATACAATGAAACAGTTCTTTTAATACGGTTTAATAATTATTTTTAATAATTTGTAGTAGATCAAACTGTAAACAAAGGTTGCATTAGTCAATTTTCAGAAATTTCACTAACTTGCTTTGCTTTTAACCTAAATCTAAATCACTGGTTTTGTAATATTTTCATTTTTTATTTTAAATATTTTCTTCTTTACAATTTGAATTCAAATGTACGTTGATTCCTCAAGTATAATAATCACATTTTATTTTTATTTCTTTAAGTTACATTTTCCTCTTAAGCTAAAGCAGGACGTTGTTCTGGATGGATTTTACATCAACACTAAAACAGATAAAAAAAAAATCTTTTGAATTAGCTGGAAAATACACTGTGTCCAGAATTATGCAATGTTTCAGAAATAAATAGAAGATGAGCATTTGGAAATGTTCAGCTCAGAAAACAACAGTTTGAACATAAAATGCTTTTTATACAGTATATGCTGCAGTGTTAGACATTTACCTTGCTGTGTAGCTACACAGCATGGAATAAGAGCTTTAACATCTGTACAAGTGTAAAGTTTTATACATTTCCAATAATTTAATGTATTGACAATAGTACGTTGTTGACATTTAATGTAATTATTCTTAATATTATAACACTGGAAGTGATTTTTAAAAATACAGAAAAAGTACTTTAGTAGTTTGTGTGTAATAAATAATTCAGTATGAATAAGCATCTAACAGTTCTACTTCAATGTGTTAGAATGAAACAGTCAATTTGTGTATTTCAAAGACATTCATTCATTATTTTTTCTTCCTGCTAAGATGTACTTACTTACTTACTGTGTTTTAATAAGGAAGTTTCTATGAAGCGGTATCATTTTCATATTTTGTCCTCTTTGTCTCCCCACACTTTTCCAGCTGGTTTTGTCACCATTTCACCCAAGGTGTTAGTTTCACTTAACCTTTCTCACCCACAGCAAGTTTGAAGTTCGCACCTTCTACGTCTACGCCCTCCAGAGGCTGCCGGGTGTGGTGCGCTCAGGGAAACCTCCACCCGTCTTCATAGAGCTCCTTAAGAACCGCACAGAAGAGCCCTGGAGGGATTTCAACAGGTGTGAACAAAACACTCCTGCTTCATTCTCATTATTTGCAGGTGTTATTTCATCTTTTCCTGTCTGTGTGTGTGTGTGTGTGTGTCTGGTGTTTGCACATCCAGTTCCCGGGTGTACATGGCAGATCTGGAGTCAGCGCTGCATCATTCGCTGCGTGTGGAGCTGGCTCTCCAAAGTGTCATCAAAGGAGATGCTCTGACTGCTCTGAAAGATTACATCTCTGTCCTGTCAAAGGTAGTCATAGCACACAACACTTATGATTGGAGATGGCAGCATTCTGTACAAAAATATTCAATAAAAAAATCAGTGTGGGTGATGTTTTTATTGAATCAAGATATGAAAAACCAAAATTATATCAGGACTTTTATTTGACATCCTGCAGCAGAAATAAAATGTGGCACTATTTACTATTTATGCATACTGTAAGTATAAGTACATAAGTTCTATTGAACTAGAAAGTGGTCATCTTAAAGGAAAGTTAAAATAATTATTAAACCTGCATGGGCAAATTATTTTATATTTTGTTGCATTCAAGGACTTAAAAATATTTTCTCTCACAGCAAGCAAAAGATTAAACAACATTTCCCATTTAAATTAATTGCATTAAGTTTTAAAATGTTTCTCACCATTTGTATTTTACGTAAAAACTTTATTAAAAAGCAACTCCTATCCACTCTTGTATTCTTATTTTCAAATGCTGTACGAGTGTAAGATACAGTTGTATGTTTTTACTCTTCAATAACCTTTTTTTTTAATTTACAAGAATGATAGTACAAGTTCTGGTGTATTAAAAAAAATAAACATGCACGAAGGACATTGAATAAATTTTTGTTTGTTTTTAAATGCTTAATTTGGACATTTGAAAGCGTCTTCACAAATGCATGTTTAGCCATTAAGCAGTTGCAGCAGGTCACCACTAGATGGAGAGTGAGACAGCACAATGTTGGTTTACTGTGTAGATGTGAGCTTCATGTTCCCTCTTTCTAACCTATTGTTGTTTTAATCCTCCTCAGTCTAATTTGTGTTTGTTTAGGTTTGCCTAAATACTGTTGCTAAGGATGTTGTGTTTTTGTGTGTTTTTTATTGCCGCTGTTGAAACACTCGCGCGTTTGAAATCAGAAGTGGATGCCTTTCAGTGGGGAAGGAGCACAAAGACTCCCGTGGGGACGGTTGGCCCTCTTTATGCTGGCTCCCAGTGGGATTGAAGCGTGGCTGCCACCCACATGCAGCCCACAGTGACTTGTTAGTCTAAACAGGATAAACCAGCCAACACGCCCCCTCCTCATGTCTATGCAGCAGCTATGATTTTTTAATAAGTCGCTGTATAAACACAAGGAGTGTGGTTTAAAGAAAACTGTTTTTATGCTTCATTTCTTTTCTTTGTTATGGTGGAAACTTTTTTCCTTACTACGTACACATCACACACTCCTGCTTTACCTCTCTCCTCAGTGAGTGCAGGGGTGTGTGGGTGTGTGTGTGTGTGTGTTTGCCCACCAAGCCAGCATGTTGTGATGATGAGGCCTGACCTGCTAGCCGTGTCCCTGTTGGCTGCGCACCAGGCTGCTTCACTGCCCCAGTCTGCCACCAATCTCTCTGATTATATCCCACTCTCTTGGGAGGCGTTGCAGTAAGCCAGCTTCAGTCAGTGTCGGCGTGTGTGTGTGTGTGGAGGGCAGAGCGCCGTGGCCTCCCATTAGCTCCGGTTTGTTTAGTCAATGGTAGCAGGTCCCAGTGGTATTTTTAGCCTGTCTCCCCCCTACAAGAATAGAGCGGCCGCGGCTCAGCGGTGCTTTGTGTAGCTGAGGAGGATGTCATTGTTACGGCTGAACGCGACTTCTGACCGTCCTTATTGACTTCTGACTGAGCACCCTTGCCTCAAACAGACTTTGTTGTGAGCAGATGAGATGCCAAGTAGATTATGAAACAAAGATCTGATATTCAGGCCATTTTTTATAAGATGCAAAGATGTGTGTTCTTAAAATGAAGCTAAATTATTCATACCTCTGGCAAGTTTAGATTTAAAATGGTTTTCAGGCAACCAAGAAGTTTGTTTCTGATTGCAAATGAGTCGATGAAAAAAAGAGTATTACCTGGGAAATTTGTCCTTTTTTATTTACATTTTACTTAAAATAACTGGATATCAAAAGTCTCTCATTCTAATAATCAATGAGAAAATCTCTTTGATTCAAAACATCCACACTTCTGTTTGAAAGAAATACATTGATAAAATTAGGATTACCTTAAATCTAAATCTGTGCAGCAGATTTTATGATTTTTATGGTCAGTGGTAAAGCGCTTCCAAGCAGGTTGATTTTTCCATATAATATGAAGTTGAAATAAAACTTCAAAAGCTTGTTGTTGATTGTGGTGATGTTTTTAATTGACTGAGGTTGTTTTTGCCCTGTGCTGCGCCAGGCTGATCCTGTACTCTGTGATTTCATCTGGGCTCCTCAAATCTGATACAAGTTGACAAAAACATTTCAAAACATTTCAGAGTAAGAGGTGTTCGTCCTCTTTCTCTACAAATAATTCATACTGGCATCAGTAACCACTACGTGATGGTAAATGATGATACTTTTCTTAACAACTGATGCCCTCATAAACCAATTTGTGCTTTTGGCTCTAACCTTGCAGTGAGCGCAGAACATGGAGCTTCCTATCTGAAAGCAGCCAACGGTTACAAAGTATGACACACACAGATTTGAAAGCAATAAACTATTTATTAGTTAATTAAATTATCTCATTTTAAAGCTGTATGCATTTGTAAAACCTGACACCTGAACTTCCTGAGTGAGTCATCTGGTTGGATTAGAGAGAAAGTGACTCGTAATGGTTTGACTTCAGGATTTGTGTTACCGTTTCACTCCAGTGTCACGCTCACTAATTACATGTCTTGATGGTGTTTTCTACTGAAACAAGCAAGTCATCAAAGTTGAATTCGAATAAATTACAAACCTGAAAACTCAAGAAATGAATCCTGCTGCTTAATATACTTGAGCACTTTGGAGTAGACATTTGCATTAGCAAGTAAATAGTGTCATTGCTTTGTTTGGCTCCAAGCAGCCAAACAAAGCAATGACAGCTTTATTGCTGAAGCCACAACCCCCGACATTAACACTGCAGAGGTAGAAGTTAAAAGATGTAATCCAGATTTAAATTAAACAAAAACAACTGCTATTAAGAATGGACAAATTCAGAGCCTTATGGTGTTTAATAACTTCATAAATTGTTATATTACACAGTGTGATTAGAAGGGATGCAGTTTTTTTGTGTCTTCATTCTCAGCTTGTTTGCTGTTTGTTTTACCCTTTTGATGTTTTGTATTTTTTGTACTTTTTGTTGTTTTGCATCACACACACACACTTCCCTCCCTTCTCCACCACAGGAACGTTTTCTTAATGCTTCAGTAACTGATTAAAGCATTAAGATTGATTGATTGACTGTTTAAAATCAATTTTTGTAATCTATTTATGTCCAACAAAAAGAACAAATAAACAACGTCCCTCAACAGGAGGTCAGAGAAGTTTTGGCTGCATCAGGAGTCATACCGAGTCCAAATCCGCATCAATAGAAGTAGGACGAAATACAAGAACAACTTTAAAAATGTTAATACAATTACAATAAATTCTTAGATTTGATCATTATTTGATTATTTGTTGACTAATTAGTCAGAAATGCTAAAATAGAGAAATGAATCAAGTGACTATGCCATAGATCAGTACCAGCCTGTGTTTATGAGTTTAAAATAATAATGTATAACTATGTTAAAGAGGTGAATCGCCTCAAAGTCACTCAGGTACCAGCAAGCAAACAACAACAAAAAAAAATTGACAGTTAAGACCAAGCTACTAGAAAATGATTTTAAAATCTAACTGGGAATGTCTCAATTTTCTGTAAATTGGCAGAAACTGAATTAATAGAGTTCCAGTTGCTGACACACCGTCAATAAAACTGAGCTTTATCACAAAGGTCTTTGGGTCATATATTGAAGCCCTCATTGCTCCAACAGGACCTCATTTGTGGGATTTTGTTGCTGTGTTTGTGTAAATGTGTGTGTAAATGATTGTGTAGCACAAAGAGCTCTGAGTACAGCCAGTTTATGACCGATTGAATGAGTAATCAGCTGTTGCGTTTTGGCTCATCTCAAAGACACATAAATTTGAATTCTGTCATCATCTTCTTTTGTCCAATCCGCAGAAATGCTCCTTATACTCGTGTTTGTAATTCTGCTGTGTCCAAGAACTACAGTACACTCCCTATTATAGTATCTGCTGTTGTGGTCTTGTAGTGTTTTTCTGATCAAATCGTGATATTTCTGGATTTACATGTCTTGTCGGGGTGAATCCGGATTTTTTGAATGCGCTACATGTTTACGAGGATTTAGAAAAGTGGATCTCGGGAGGCATGAGGAGCATTACAGCGAGGTTTTTAAGTATTACTCCTCCATCCTGCTTTTCTTGAAAGAAGCCCTTCAGCTCAGAGGGGAGACAAAGGGACAGGGGATCAAAACGAAGAATTAGAAGGGAGGGGGGGAGGCCTGGTCTGAAATGCTTCCGCCGTCTCACACCTCCTGAGTCCAGGGCGGACACGCTCTACCTAAATCAGCTGTCAATGCAAGTATGAGCAACTACCAGAAAATATTTCCACTACTTTTTACAACTGTAAGACTCGTGAACCTGTTTGTCCCTGCTGGATTATTTCCCCTGCCTTCCACCACCAGAGACTGACCAGGTCACCCTGCTGCAGCCAACAGATGCGACCCTCTCAGGACCTTCTCACCACAAGCAGCCTGTGGTTTCTCAAGTGCTGCTGATACTAATCGGATGAGGGATGACATATTGCCAGGGTGAATGGGATTGTCATGGTCCAACTGGGATGGGATGGTGGGGGCGGCAGGGGTATATGGTTAAAGGAGGCGAAGTTTGTGTGTGTTTTTTTGAGCTACGTCAGATATGGATGGTGCTTTCTTCTGCAGAGAGATTGTGGAGATGATAAAAGCAGCAGCAGGGAAAACAATCAATAATCAGAAAGGATCCCTAATAAAGAATTTAACCACAAATGAATCATTTTAATGGTCCTGTCAGCTGAATATTTTTCATGTTTTGTTAAATATTGCTTCACTTAATGTTTATCTACAACTATGATAGTTGATACAGATGCATATCAGTGTGCTAAGTGTAAACTTCTATTAGTGTAAATGGAAATATTCTGGATTAATGTTTGCAGTGACTTTTGCAGCTTTGGCAATTAAGACTTGACTGTTGACATTAATGCCTGCAGACTATAATATAACTTTGCTTTGGCACCAAATGTATCATGTCAGATTTAAAATAGTGTGTATCTGCTAGAACTGCTCCTGCTTCCCCTTTATAGTAAATGACGGGGAGGTTTATTAGACAAATTTAGATAACACTGTTTTCTTCTTCAAGGAAATCGGTGGAGGTTATATCCTCATGAATATTGTTGCTTGGTGAGACAGACTTAAGCCTGTTAGTGGAAAACACCTGCGTTTTCTGGTCTGCTTAAATTCATAGGGATGTTAAATGAGGTTTTCTGACTGGTTGGCACTCAGACATCTAATGCTCACCTAAACCTATTATATTACTACAACAAGTGAGCTGCAAACATCACTAGTCATGGTGTGAGCTTCACATCCCGACTTCAGCCTCTGGCACGTGTTCTGCTTGTGTTTATTATCAGTTCAGGCATTACATTATGAACACTGATTGTTTCTTAGTTACGGCACCTGTTGCTGTATGAGGATTGGAAAATCTGGCTTCACTGAGTTTTTAAGGGTTATTTAAACACTCTGCATAGATTTGGGATAAAACAAAGGATCAATCTGTAGTGAAACTTCAGATACAGTCTGTTGAATAAAGTAGAGGATGGGTGATGCTTTGTTTTCTTCCAAAGGCCCTAAAAATATTGACTTTGTAAGCTTGTAAAACTACCTGTAGAATAAGTGTAATTTTATCTGGATTAACTCAATATCTCGGTGTGAGATTATGCTATTATGGAAGCGGATTAGTTTCATTGATATGTAAAAAAAAAAAAAAAATCTATATTTCTTTTCGTCTGAATTCTGAGAAATATCTGATGTGAAAGTCATAATTCTGAAAACAAAATTTATTTTTGTTTAGGGTTCTGCTATTTTATCTGGGACAAAAAAACATGTTTGATGAAAACGTTACCAAGCAAATGTTTCTATTTGGGGAACAAACACTTGATCCTTGCACTCAGTCCAATTGTGCAAAAACAGAACACCTCTTAGTATAAGACTATAAAAGGCATTTAGCTGAATTCATAAAAGCAGTCTACTAACAGTTCATGCCTTCTGTTGTTAGCAGAAGACATGAGCTGTTCTTTGTTACGTTGTTCGTTTGAAGACTTGCATGTCTCAGTCTGTCATCAGTGGTCTCAGGTGCCCATCAGCTGGATTTCCTCTTTCTGTTTTCGCTCCCTTCTTGCTAGATGCCCTTTCGTGTTTCCTCCAGCTGTGGTAGTTACTGTGGTGACCGTGGTTAGGAGTAAACACGCACCAGGAGAAAGCTTGCTCAGGGCGCGTCTAAGTGGTTGTTAGTGGCTTAGGAGGTGAATCTTAATGAAGGAAGAGGCTTAAGCTCTGCTTTTGTCACACCTACTTACGTTGTTTTTAAAGGTGCGGAGAAGAAAACCGCTCGACCCTCATTGTCTGAGCAGTGTGCAAGCCCGACAAAACATTATTGGACACATGATGTAATCCAGGTGTGCAAATAATGATATAAGTTTGAAGTAAATAGATGAATTATGGGAAGAAATATCGAAGCGATGAGTGAAAGATACAGGTGGACTCATCAGGCTAGAAAAAACCCGACATGTTATTCAATTTATAAAAACGGACAAGTTCTCGGATCTGTAAAATTTAGTAAACAAGAAGAAAATCCTGTTTCACAAACGTAAACTTGTGCATTTCTGTGCCACGGTAGTTTTACCATCACGATTGTTATTATGACATGACAAAATATGGAACACAAGACATGAATATTATTTCAAGGCGCTGTTTGTTTCAGAGATAACTGATATATTAATCTGGTTTTGATTTTAACTATCTGCTCACTCATTGGAACTGAATACAAAAATCATGTTTGAATGTTGTTTGCAAATATTAACCAGTATTCCTGCGAAATGACTGGAACCCAAAAGGATAAACTCTTCTCACCCTCTGGTTGGCATAAAAACCATATTGCTCTCCAGCCCAGAGTTGTTATTGTTTTCTAAAGGAAAATAAATTGTAGGCCAGGTTAGTAGAAAGCTGTTCAGTGCAGCAATATCAGTGACTAGCTTGTGCATTCACTGCTTTTCACCATGAGTCTGTCTTCATTTGTTTAATAAATGTGTTTAATAAAATTACAAAGAAGTTCTGAGTATAAACCTTTGTTGATGTGTGATTGGTTGCAGTTCTCCTCTTGCATTATTTTTCTCCCAGAATCAGAAATACTCAGGGTATTAGATTATGTTTTTTATTCAGGGTAGCATAAAAAAAACATAATCTAAAATAAGAAAAAGTAAGATGGCTAATGTCTGCTTTTATTGTTCTGTTTGTCTCTCCAGTACTTCCCCGGCCGTCCTGTGGTGATGAACTTGTTAAAGTCTCTGAACTCTTGGCTACAGAACCAGAATGAAGGTCCCATTTCCTACGAAGCTTTTAGAGAGAGAGTGGATAACAGAGCACAGGTATGCAAACACTTTACGACTAACGAAAGCATAAAGCACGCCATTGACGTTGCTTTGTTTTGTATTGTTGTGTAAAAGACAGGGAGTGAAGTGTCAGATTGCCAATTGTCACAAAATGAGTCCAGACTGTAAAGTCGAATGTCTGTGAGAAGGCTTTTCATTTCTCAGAGAAGCACGGTCACCTCAGAGAAAATACTTAAACCCTAAACCTATCATATTTGAAATATCAAGAAGTCTTTCTCTGCAGGATCAGAACAACATCTAGATTTCTGAAGATAAATTTGTGTCCTTAATTCCTTTTAATTCCTAGCTGACAATCTGTTGTCTTTGGAGTGAAGTCTGCATGCCTCCAGTGTGCAGCCCCTTGCAAATTGAAAGAGTCACTTACTTACATCATTAGCTTTTAGCAGACGAATCAATGGATCAATGAATCAATGGGAAGGTATGAATAGACTTCACCTCAGTGGAAATGGATTGCGCATGAACACTCAAGCATCCACACACAAAATCTTTACTATTGACAAGAGAGTAATCCTGTCAGTCACTGCAGTGATGGCGATGCAGCACAGCGAGTGAAACGACTTTATGTCAGAGAAAATATGTTGTTTGATTCAGCTGCAGCTCTTGGTTAGGGAACTGGATAGCCTCTGTTCATTAGTGGTGGGTCGAGCCATTAACCTGAGTCTGACTTCTCATTGATTGGGAAAACTGCGTGGAACGGCCTTCATTAAGTCGAACAGGTTGGGAGTTCCTGGAGAGACGCTTTAATTGGTAGAGGATTCTCGTAATTCTGTGGAAACTGTAAATTCCCATTGTTCTGAAGAAGACACCTTTTTGACATGTCAAAGCAACAATCTGCAATGAACTCGCTTAAAAAACTCAACTTTAACTTTTAAATTATAGATTGTTTAAATCTGTAGCAACATATACAAGTGAAATAATATGTATTTTTTCCCTTTAACACCACAAGAATGTAAAAACTTTTTTGTTTTCTGGACTTGCTGGTTTCCATCCTGGCAAAGAAATTGCCATGCAATCAAGGAAATATTGGAATAAATGGTAATCCTTAAACCATTGTATCTTAGTTGCACATCTGCCTTGTGTTGTAGCGATGGAGGAAGATGCACTTTTAGAAAATGACGTTCCAACATCTCTGTTGTACACACCTAACCCTGTATCATATTTAATTTCATCACCAGCTGCAGATATTTTGGACATGTTGGAAAAATTGTGCTGCATGAGGGCCACAGTCAGTCATAGCATACAAATGCACCGCAACTACATTATTTACAGAGCTGCAACAATGACACAATTATGACATTACTTAATCTCATGCAACATCATGCAAATGCTCTGTCTGCATTGATGAAGAGTCCTCCACCTCAGCATGCTGGATGCATAAGTTCTTATGATTTGAATAATAATTATTTGAACACTTTATGGCACTCAGGACATTGAAAATTAGATCTCAGATGATTGGTTCATGTGTAAATATGGAGAGAAAAAATGAGACGAGGATGTTATGACAAAACTGATGTATCCCTTAAAAGCTTTGAACGCCATGATCACGATCCCAATACAAACATCTTATTCACATTGTGAGCAAATCAAAAGTGATAAACATACTCTTATGAAATAACTTGATTTTCCAACAAATCTTGTTCATTTCCTCACATTTAGACCTGCATAGCAAGTTTACAAATGCTGACAAAATAGAAAAATTTGTGGCAGCAGATTTGCAAATTATTGCGACATGACTTTTTGAACGTCTTTATCATATTTAATTTATTAAACTTTCTCATTGTAGATTATTTTTCTTATTCTGTTTCTCCTTTTTTCCTTGTGTTTCCTTTCTGTCAGGTTCCAGATGCTGCATTGCCTGAGGGAGTGAGGTGGGTGGGCTGCCAGGGTTCACAACCCCAATTCAGACGTTATCCTTGTGGGGTCTGGACCCTCTTCCACGTTCTCACTGTCCAGGCCAACAACAATGGAGGCTCAGGTGCAAACATTTTGCATTGTTGTGAATAAAAAGTTTCTGTTTTTAATGCAAGCTAAGACAGTGGAGGGCTGAAAAAGCACAACACATCAGGAAGCATGAAGATTTATTGGGATTTATATTTTATGCTTATTAAAATTTTCCTATGTTGTGTCATTTTATAACATCTGAAATTGAGCCTAATTGGGACTGTGTGAAAAGGGATTATATTAGATTAGAGGAATGTGAGTGGGTAATAAAACGGGCAGATGACCAGAGGCTCTGCTCCTGGCAGGGACCTTAATCTCCCACTAAACAAACACACACACACCCACCCCCCCACACACACACACACATGAGATGCACATTGATGTTAATCCCGAGGTTTATGGACCATCATGTGACCTGCAGATGGACCGGTCAAAAGGGGTGTCCATCTGGACCCCCAAAGACCACCATCCTAATGAGCGCATGTTCTCACTTCTTCCACGTTGTTACCATTTGAGGGTTTTTCTATCAACTCTTTGCAAATAATACATACTGTCTTTATTTTCTAAGCACCTGATAAACACACGCAGGTGTCTGTGCACACCCCAACCTGTGGCTAAGTTCATCTAAAGGGCCTGCTAATCTCAGAATAAAAGCAAATGACAAAGGGAAAATATGTTTCTGGACTGTTGAGGTCCTGAGACAGCAGCCTGGCCACCATTCACACAGAGTGTTAACGACACTTAATCTGCAGATTGGGTTATCCCATTCTCAGAGATTATTCACCTCAATATGGTGTTAGTCCAGCTGCCTGTCAGATTCACGGGAAGACTCACTGGTGTTCAGGCTGTAGTCATTCATTTCTTACAAAATAGTGGATGCTAAGTTGGAAGGATAAAATTGGTCTCTAAAACCAAAGTACTCATCTTGACCTCACTGATTAAACTCATTATTCTCCTCCAGATCCAAAGGAGGTGCTACATGCAATGAGGAACTACATCCACAACTTCTTCGGCTGCAGATATTGCGCAGAGCACTTTGAGAACATGGCGAGGGAGGATCTGGAGGAGGTGACTACGCTGCCGTCAGCAGTCCTGTGGCTGTGGTACCGTCACAATCGAGTCAATAACAGAATTTCAGGTAAGAGTTGCCACAGCAGCTAGACTGTTAATGCCTGAGCTCCTCTGGTCCTTGGAAGATGATGTGCTCCATATTTTAGCGGTATTTTTGCTCCAACAAAACTGAAAGAGCTGAATTCACACCACCTGCTGGAGAATCCATTCAAACTAGAGGAGATTCAAATCAGGAACGCATCTTTAAAACCATTTAACTCCAGCTTTAAAGGACCAGAAACCCTCTACCATGTTTTAGATGGTTTTAATGCCTGGCCTGCACTGATCTGGTGTTAAGATAGTACTTTAGCAAATCTCTGAGTTTAAACACATTAACATGTCCATACAATGATTGTTTTCAGGTTCACACATGAAAAAAAACAGAGTAATACAGATTTACAGATTTGAAGTGAAAGGAAAATGACACATTTTCAAATTTTCTCTGACTGCTAATTCCATTTGAAGCTAATTAGTTGCACTTAATTTTAGGTATATCATAACTGAATGGAGATGCCACAATTTTCAAATTTTTATTTGTAAACATTTTCAAGCCACGTATAATTTTCCTCAATTTCTCAAGTGTTCACTACATTGTGCATAAAGTTTCTACACAGTACACTAAAGTTTTTGCTTATAATGTGAGAAATATACCTTTATAAAACACACATGATTAAATATCTCAAATATACAGGTGGCTTTTTGCTGTCTCAGAAAACTTTGATTGCAGAGTTCGTCATAACACTGTAAAATAGAGCAAGTATAGATTTCTGGTCTTTAGCAGTGTGGAAACCTTCTTTGTTTTATACATTTTAATTATTTTTAGGTTTAAAGTAGTTTGACAAATATGAAGGCTAAAAGAGATTTCCTATACTCTTTAGAAAATGTAATGTTTCTTTGTGATCTTAACTCTTTACTAACAGATTATTAGTGGAAATCATAAGTCTGGTTTATAGCTGTAAAGAAAAGTAGACACTTAAAACTAATGTTGCACCTGTTTTCACCATTTCACCTCCCGCCTTTTCATTTTCCCATCCTGTATTTCCCTGTTTCCAACACCAATTGGGATCAGAAGTTTTACCTTCCAATATTTTGGGTTGTTCTTAAGATCACTTGGTCCTAATTGGACTAAAGGAGGGTGAGGGGAAGAAGGATGGATCCCAGATCAGACACCAGCTGTCATCCCTGTCTTAGTCCTCCAACTTTTAGCTACTTCAGCCGCCCCCATTTTCTCCCGACCCCCTCTTGTCCTTCTTCTGCCTTTGCTTTGCCCCTCCACTGATCATCCATCAGACCTACTGTTTGAAAACTTTCCAACCATTTCTTATTCAGCTGTCAGATTTTGCCCTGGCTATCTGTGCAGGAATGTGAGTGTTAGTCCTTCAGTTAATTAATATGAAATTAGTTTTATGTTTGCATAAGACGTTTCCTCATCTATAAAGATGCACAAATCAGAATTTTGTAGTTAATTTCCCATAAGGATTTTTTAATGTCTTTTTTAAGTAATTTTTCAGATTCTCTTTTAAAACCAAATGACACAAACAGCATTAAAAATCTGTTATTTTAGTGTTCCTGATTTGACCAATTATTAATTATTATTGAGAACAGGTGATGTTACACCATTCATATGTGAGACGGCACTATAAAAATCGATTTCCTAATATTTTAAGGTAAATACTTCACAACTGCAAAGTTCAGAACAACAATATAAAATACAGCAATTTTCCTGTGGAAGCCTTCCTGTTATCACCTTAAAGTCTCACTCTCCCTCATTGTCATTTACCCTGGAGGAACACATACTTATCTCAACATGCTGCAGAAAATGCAGTTGCCATTTAAATGGCGTCTTGTGTTTCCTCTAACTTCATTTTTAACACACTTTACAGATTTAAAGTAGCTTAGCTGGAGATGATGGTACCAGTTTATCTTTTTATTTGACTTAGTTTCTGACTGGTCCACCTGTTATTGCTAATCATTCTAATAATTTATCTGGTCACCAGCAGATTTCTTTATCTCTGTTTAGCTGTATTTAATGTTCCGTCTATATACATTTCATATTAACTACATCTGCTCTTCCAGCAAATTATTCTTCATTATGAAAGTGGACTTTGATAAGTATTCCTTCCTGTCTGCCTGTGTGTGATTTCAATAAGAACAGCTATGTCATTAACAGCCTACTTTGTTAAATCATGATCTTTTGTTTGTGTGTTGCTGTCCCCCTCTCTGGGACCATTTGTGTCCTGGACAGCAGGACACAGAAGGACACCCGTCCCTGTGCGTGTCTCCTCCCCTGACACTTAAACACCATGCAGCTCATCCCACTTCTACACATCCATCTTTCTTTGGCTGTCGTTCCTCTCTCTTTCCACTCACCGTCCCCTGGGACTCATAGCCTCCGCTTGACAAGCAATAGAGCTGCATCCCTGCTGGATAGCTCCCTGAGGAGAGACAGCTCTGCCCACACACACAAACACACTCACTATTCCCAAGTTATTATATGACGGCAGGTGGCAACCACCCTGACACACGCCACACACGCTTCCCCTGCCATACCCCGCCCCGCCCACCGACAAAGCAGCTCATGAACATCATCTCTGGCTTTGTGAGGCGGGTCAGCTGTGAGGTCCACAGCAGAGAGGCTGTGGGAATTACAGAATTGGTTGCGTTTGTTTCAGTGAGTGGCTGCGTCTTCCCTGAGGACAAGCACACTCCATCTCCCTATCCGGGCAACCCCTCCTCTTCCGTTGTTCCTGAAGTGGAGCTCTTTAGCACGGCTCCCCGCCCCTCCTTTTACAAGCAGCCATGCATGAAAGATCTGCCATTTGTAAAGCAGCCGGACAATTAATTTAGCTGGCAACAAAGAGGCCCCAGGGCCCTGGGCCTTGCAGCAGCTGAGTTAAGACTGGTGGCAGCTCCGTCCTGTTGCTGCATGTCAACAGCTGAGACTGAGACACATTTCTGCAGACAGACCAGCTCTGCAGCAGCAGGATCGGCTGCCGTTGCTGGCGGGTACAGTGCATCCAGAAAGTATTCACAGCTCTTCACTTTCCACATTTTGTTATGTTACGGCCTTATTACATATTGCATTAAGTTAATGTTTCCCCTAAAAATTCCAAATACAATTATCCTATTACAACAATGTGGGAAAAAGTTTCAGATTTTTGCAAATTGAAAACAAATAAATCACATTTAGGTAAGTCTTCATATCCTTTGCTACGAAGCTCAACATTGAGCTCGTTGCGCTAATTATCCGTACAACTTAAATGAAGTCCACCTGTGGCAAATTCAGTTGATTGGACTTAATTTGGAAAGGCACACACCTGTCTATATGAAGCCAGTCAGAGCACAAACACCACGCTTTCATGTCAAACTTAAAGATTGTATAACTTCTGCCCTGATTCTTTCACGTAATAGAAAAGTAGAGATACCTTAAAGTTTTTGCTCTGGACATCAGTCAGACATCCTGGCAGTCATCTACATTATTACGCATTACTCTGTGGTGTAATTGATTCCTGTTCACCAGTTTAGTGCTGAGGAAGCTGGTTCAACGATGCATATTTATGAAAAGGTTTGCCTGGATCTGACGGCCGCTCGGCAACAGGCTCCTGTGACAATATCGGTGCAGCTGGAGTCACTGAAATCACTCTGTTCCCAAACATGGCGCTTCATTAGAATAAAGGAGGAGGTGGGGAGGCATATGAAACGTGCACTAACACCAGCTAAGAAGCAGCACACCCACACACATGCATGCATACTAGCAGCCGTCAATCCAAGATACAATAAAATTGATGTATCCTTTATGTAAAGCACTGTATGCAGAGTACGTACACACATGACTGAGATTAATCTGGAGGTGGTGGAGGATGTAAATTGACAGCGTTGTAAAGTGACAAACCTGCTGCTGCTCTGCTTATTCTCTTTTCACACACACACACACACACACACGTATACACACAATGGCCTGCTGGTGACAAGCAATTTATTACTGGATGCTGCCCTCATTGTGTGTGTTTCTGTGTGTCCTTGTGCACAGTGGCATCTTTTTAAGCTTGATTTTTGCGTACATGCGCTCATGTTTGTTCTGCTAATCTGGTTGTAGGTGTGCAGCAGCTACAAACAAGAACACATTTAAGGAGAAAGTTTCCAATTCATTAGAAGGGCAGCTCCCGCCTGAGTTTCTGTCGCTCCCATTTTCAATTTGGAGATTAGGGTTTGCTTTCAGGGGTCTGTGGAGAAACATGGCAGGTGGTTCGGAGCACAGAGGTCTGCCGCCTGAAAACAGCGGAGCTGTGTGTTTGTTTGAGGGGAGAAGCTGTCCACTTTGGTAACATCTATTATCTCACCATCCCTCCCACTGGGACACCCCCAGAAGCCCATCGATCATTGTTAGACCCTGTCATATGAACACACTCGCAGACGTGCACACAAACACACACGATATCAATCCATAGATTACATGCAGACAAACGCTGACGGGTGATTTACATATACACACTCAAACGGATACATTCACATATGCATATGGGCACTTAGTTTTTATGAGCACTGGGATAAGATGTAATGGGTTCACCACAGATTGCATCCCGTCCTCAATGCACTTAAATCCTTCAGTCAACAAGGAGAGGAAAAGAGGTGACAATAGAGGAAGCTGCTATCTGGAAACAAAACTTTCGTTTTTTTCTTATCTGCTGTAGTTATTGAAATAATTTAGTTTTTTTTAGAGTAAAAGTAGAATTGGACGTATCACTTAAAACATAAAATTATGATGGTGTGTATCAAAAATATTTAACATTTTGTTTTATATGGATTATATCTGTACAGAAGGTAAGGTGTTGTGTAGTAATTCTTAAATATTTCTCATTCCTAAGCTGTTAATTCAGAAACACTGTCTTTAACTAAAAGTGAAAATTGACCCGTTCTTTGCAGTTTGTCACATTTGCTCAAAATTCTTCAACAAGACTTAAGCAAGAAAAAAAAATAAACAGGAACATGTCACTGATGGTGCAAATATTAGCAATGTTGCCTCTTGGAAAGAAAGTCATCTCTGTGCAGATTTTGCCTCTGTGCATGTGTGGATTTTTTTCCACAGTCTAAAAACATGCATTTTAGTTTAGCTGAATTGCTCTTGAGTCTAGGTTTGTGCAGGGAGACTTGTCTGCCCTGTGATGAATTATCTGTCCAGAGAAAACGTTAAGTTCAAAGGACTCAGCAGGTGTGGAAAATGAACGAATGAATAAAACCAAATGCACATTTTAAAACCCCGATGAATGAACTTATTGCTCCTCAAGTAATTATAGAAAATAATCCATCACTGCATGAATTATGGGTTTCTGATTTCTGGCAATTGGCCTGATAAAGTTGACAAAATTCTGACAAGAGTTGATTTGCAGTTTCTGATATAAAAGCATTGCAATGCCAGGCAAGGAATTATATAGAGAACTACAGATAAAAGTGAAAATACAGGTATAGACACTGTTTTCGCTAGTATCTGGAATATGTCTTCAGTAAATTTCTTGGGGGAAAAAAAGGAAACACACACAAATAATGAAAAAAGACAACATTGCCAGAGTTTTACTTCTGTAAAGGTTCAAATTCTGTAAAACATCAGTAGATCTTAGCAGCCTGCAACAAAAGGCCCTACATTGTTAATTAAATGTTTAAATATATATTGTTGACATAAGCAGTCTGTCTTTTTGTTTTGCTACTGTTTGTATTTGAAGTCCATTTTAAAATATGTGGAACATTTTGACCAGATAATAAAATTATAAAAAATGCTCACATGTGCTATCACAATATAACATGTTGATTAAAAAATAGCAAAAATAAGCAATAAGAAACTGATGATAATGCAATGTATTTGACTAGAGAGAAGCAGATTAACTGTGAAATTTAAAGAAAAATACACACAACATTCTCCCAAATTTCAGGTCTTTCTTTTGTCAATGCATTTATTTCTTAGCTATTGCTCCTCTTTTCTCTCCTGTGCGACTGAGATTATGTTAAGCTTTAATACTGTGTCTGTGATCATCCCCACCAGGTGATTTGAGTGAAGACCCTTACTTCCCAAAGATCCAGTGGCCATCCCCGGAAATTTGTCCATCCTGCCACACGGTGAAGGACAACGGAGAGCACAGCTGGAACAAGGCGCAGGTTATTCCCTTCCTCGGGTCCTACTTCTCCTCGAGCCACATCTTAACAGGTACTGTTTAATCTAGTGGTTTCTTTTTTAGGAAAGAACAAAAACGTCGAAGTCTTTTACGTTCAAGAGCTTTAGAAAGTCACAGCTCTACATCTGGACTGATCAGAGTGTGTGTTTTAAGTCTGTCCAAACCATCAACCTTATCATAGAAAGAGGATGCATATTGAAGTGTCTAAAACTACTGCAGGGCAGTAATTATTGAAATGTCTTTTTCTGTTTCAGATTATCTTGAGAATGAAGACAAGATTTTGGAAAAGCAAAGGGCAAAACATTCCCATCGACTGCAAGAGTCACTGGCTCAAAGACATGCAGAGAGAATAGTTAGGGAAGCCTCCAACCCCATTACATCTCCGCTGCCATCATCTGTGCAAGAAGGGGAGGAAGACGAGGGACCCCAAGAGGAAGAAGAGGGACCACAGGATGAAACAGAGGCTTATGAGGAGGACAACGAAGGTGGGGAGGAAAACCCAGCGCCTGCAGCTAGCGACCGCGGCCACCAGCAGGCTCACCGGATTCCAAGCATCATCGGGATGAGGCTGCGTCCGCGGAAGGAAGACATCGTGGATCTCGACTCGTTCGTGAACCAGCATTTTAAGGCCAAGGCTCTGCAACTGGCTGCTTCCAACCTGGTTAAGCAACGCACCCTGCAAACAAAGGTAGAGCAGGAGCCCCGTCCAGTGTTCAGCCTCGGCATGGAGCTGGACGCAGGACTTGGCATGGTGGGCCTGCAGCCAGTGGATGAATTCAGTGAGATGAATTCAATTCACCAAGGAAAGGGCCTGAAAAAGCGAGAACTGGCAGGGCAATATTTCAGGAGTGAGGCTGAGTTGAACCATAGAGGCCACTGGATGTCTGTGATTAGTGTCGGTTTCTCAAATCTAGACATTAGCCTGTGTGTCATTCTTTATGCCCTTTCTTTCACGTGTCTTCTAGCCATGTGCGTTTTCTTTAGAAACCGCCTCAAGAGACGGAGGTTTAAATTCGCTCTGCCTTGAACTAAACTGTAAAATTTCACCTGAGCATCTCACTTTGACTGGGTTAAAAGGGAATTTGTCAAGATGTGGGAACATGACTTTTATTTCTAAAACTTTGTCAGTGTGGATGTTTTGGGTTAGTGGTGAATTGCTTTAATTGAAAAAATAATTAAGACAGTACTTCAAGTAGCTTCCAGATTCATTCCAGAGAGATGGTTAGTGGTGTAAAATTTGTGCAGATACAGTAAGTGTATACTTCCATACATTCCTGTTTGGGGCGTTGAAACTCCGTCAGAGATAACTTGTTTTTGTCCTTTTTTCCTCCACTAGTCAAGAAAAATCAGATCCACTTTTTTTTGTTGTTTTTTTAGCTAAAATTTTCTCCCGTCTTTTCATACCTTTTGATTGTGCTACATCTTTATAATGCTTCTATAACACCTTTAAGATTACTTATAAACATGGCTTCTATTAGTCATGCGAATAATAAACTGTCTTGAACATTAATCACCTTAAACCTATTTATCTTTCAAAGTGTTTATTTAAAATGAATTGTTTTAAGACAGCCTTCTCAATGCTTAATTTGGTTTATGTCGTCTCATACAGTAAGAGGACCAGCCAGTCTCTGAGCTAAGGAGATCAGTGCGGTACGTCTCTCTGCTTTTCAGTCATATTTATCAGATGTCTTGGAATAAAAGATTACACTTCCTAGTCCACATGGTGGATAAACTGGTTGCTGATGTGCTGTGGAATGATAAAAGATCACACTGGAAAATGTTTCATAAAAAGCTTGATTCGTTAGTCATCTCACATAAAATTTATATTTGCCACTCTGAATCAATAAAATTATTTTTGATATGTTTCTTGCTTTTTTGTGCTTTGTGCCTTAATAGTTAAACTGAATTATTTGCACAGTTTTTGGGCTATATTACTAATTCTAAGACTATAATACCCTTTTTCGTAAGTTACTCATTTATAGATATAAAAACTTCATATCAATAATAATAAGTAAGGATCGGTTTATACTAGTGTCAAAATTGCACTCAAAGTCAAAATTATGACAGGACTTTTTAGTCAAACACCCTTTTATCATTTGATAAAAGGCTATCAAATGATACCCTTTTAGTACATTTTTGAATTCCTATAATTCTTTCAGTCTCAAATCTCATTTTATGACAAATGATTTTAGCAAACTTGATAGGACATTTCTTAATTTTATGTGGAACATAAAAACATCTAGATTGACAGTCTTCCCAGTAAAACTGCATTTGTTTTCTCCAGATCTAAAGACCTTGTTCAAATTCACAGTTTTGTGGAAATGGTCAGCATCTTAACACACACAGTTTCTGAACCACTCATGTCGCCGGGCATTTCCTGTCCTCTGACGTGAGATTTACTCATACTGACCGTAAAGCTTGTGGTTATTGCAATTGCAACATCCAGGTATTGCTACAAATGTTGCAAACTGATGACGTGTAGCTCTTCTTCAGTCTTTCTGTCAGTCTTTGCCAGTCAATTTGAACAATTCTTGGACTGTGTCAACTTTTTATTTAATTCTTTATGTCTTGGTGTCAAAAATACCCTTGAAATCCAAACAGTTGTGACAACGTGTCATCCACTGGTCAATGAAGTGAAACTTATTCAGTAAAAAAGGTTCAAAACAAGTTAATTCACAGCACGCACTCTCTTAAAATGTTTTTATCCCCGTGTTGCTGAGCATATTCAGGAATACCAGATTTTGTTTTTGTTTTGACCAAGACTACAGGAACAAGAGGCAAGGAGGATCGGGGTGTTACATGTAGAAATGGGGGCTTAAACCATCCAAGGTTGAAGGAAAAAGCCTGTTGCCATCTGTTGTGGACCGCAAGCTAAATCCTAACAATTTCATTGGGATTATAGCAAGTGAGTAATCCAGCTTTCCTTTAGGACTGGAGAAGAGAGATTACCCTTGAGGATTAGCTCCCTGCACATAATAAACTTTATTAAAACGCAATCGGCTTTTGTGGGGCCTCTTCCATCCTCACACGTACTCTTGGAAGTGGGCGCTTGTTGAGGGCCCCCACAGGACTGGAATCAGAAGAAGGGGATGAAAGACGAGCCATGAGCTGGGCGGGGGATAAAAGAATGGATCGACATGTTGAAGAAATGGGTTTGATGTTGAGTTTACAAGCTCAACTGAAGGACAAGTGATCCTTGATCTTGAGCTTTGTGCTCTTTGAAACGTTGCCTTGAATTCCCTGGACTCGTGGCCTTTACCTCCACCTGTCTGACACTCAGGCTGATCTCATCTTTAGACCCGTTTCATCTCTTTATCAAAACCACATGCTCAGCCCTCACTGGGTGACAGATTTTTATGGTACAATAGTTAAAGCAGTCGCTTCCACTACACACAACGCTGATTAATAGCCTCTTATTAAAGCAGACAGGCATCAAGGCAGGGAAGATTCAGGTTGACTGAATCAAATCTCTGATACTTTCCTGAGTGATGCACATGCTGGGTGGGATTTTTTTCTTTTTTGCTTTTTTAAGCAAACATTATATCTGCATTTTTAGGTAGGAAACTATAAAGTAAAAATTTATATTCTTCTTCCGGTTGCATAAATTGCATATTTAATCAATGCATCACTTTTGACTTTGCTACTTTCCTCTCACACATCTGAGCTCTTAATCTGTTTAAATGGTAACCTGCGTTTGTTATAGGATTGGAGAGGGCGCTGCTTTCTGCTGCTTACTCTACATTAGCCTTTTATCAGGTACCTTGAGCCTCAGCGAGCCGCAGGTTGTGATGGTTCAGACTAATGACATAGTTGGCTGCATTGTTATAAGAGTCTGCAGCCTTGCCAAGGCGGTTAACTTAGACCAGGATGGGCACACATGGAAAATTTCCAAAAAATATAGAATATCAAAACAATTGCCTGGAAAAATCATATTGTGGTCGCATTGGCTGCTTACATTAGGTCATACTGTAGTGGATGGGTCGTATTTAGATCTGAGGTAGAATCTGTTGGTGTTTTTTTGTCTATTGGAACATTGCGGTCCATAGCTGGGGTACACCTGCTGCAGTGTCCATCTGTGACAAACTGGAATCTGTAAAGTATATTTTACACTTTAAAACATATTTATTTGTTTTTAAACGAGGACTCACTCTTCCTGTACATCAGTAAATTATTGCATTTTGATCAGAAAGTTACTTTCCTTGATTAAGTCATTGTGGTTATATTTACACTCTGCTTCTACACTTTCACTTGATTTTTGGTTAAAAAAAAAGTGCCATGTAGGTAACATCAAAAGATTAATCAGTACTTTAAAAAAAAATGTTTGCATTGTCGAAAGCTTTCCTGTTGTGTAATGAAACTTCTGCCTAAGGAGTTAAAACCTCACCTTGTTACCCTCTTTATGTCTTTCATAAATTAGACAATGCAGAGTTTTATAGTCACTCTTCTCCTGTGAGCTCTCTGCCTCGGTGTTTATTACCGTATTGATATTAAAATGCAGGGGGGCCTCGATGCATTTTTCTGTCATCTCTCCTTTTGACTTTAATAATACTATAAAGCTTCCTGGTGTGGACAGATGGAGAAGGTGGGAGTTGGGGTAAATAAATTATAAAGAAGAGTTTAATATATGGTAACAGTGTATAGCACAGCCAAACTAAGCCAGATCCTCTTTCAGGTTTTAAATATGCACCCTTTTAAAGGCAGGAGTCAAGATGGGTCAGCTCCATCTCATTTTACTGCTTCAGTCCCTCCTCCATTCATCTAGGTGCATCTCTTTAAGGTGAGAAGGTTTTTTTTTTTTTTTAACAACCAGCTGAGGCATCAGATCCAGTCTGGTTGGAAAACAGAGACATGTCATCTCCAGGCACGTGATCTTGTTTCTTTTGTCCCACTGAGTGTTTTGCATAATTTGGCATCGTAGTGGATTTTATTAACTTTACCAACACCAGAAAGTGCTGAAGGAACTGATTTCCATCCATCCATCCATCCATCCATCCATCCATCCATCCATCCATCCATCCATCCATCCATCCATCCATCCATCCATCCTGCGGTTCCAGAGTTGCAAGTGGATTTTTAGATTTTCCGCAATGACTTAATAAAACCATAAAGAACCAACTAATGTTTTTTTTTAATATAGACATAATAACAGATTCAAGTTTAAGCAGTTTTCTCTTTTTTTTATGAGTTAATTGTAGTATTTTTTAAAATAGATACTAAACATACTAGTAATACTTTTGGAATCTGCTTTTGTCATTAGTTTAAACTATGTGCTCCACTTTACACAATGTTCTACAAATATCAGCAAACATTGGAAGAAAATGTATCCACACTCTTTTTGCAAATGTTTTTCTTCATTTCTTATACAAAACAAAAACACAAATGTTTTTGTTTTGATTAATGCAATGATTAATCATGTAAGTTGTCCTTTTTTAAAATTTCATGTAACATTTGCAGCTCCAAACTAGGTTTATTTATCTGTACTGAGGGCCAAAATAGCTTTTTGAAGTATAAAGATTGCAGAACCCTGTCTTGAGGAGTAGATTGTCTCTTCTTGGGTCTTTTCCAAGTCAAATATGCTGAGAAAACCTCCAAACTAAGACATCAAGGAAGCAGGTCCACTTTGAGGCTCCTCCATCAGTCTTTCAGCACTTAACATCTTTATACACCTTTTATAACCACTTCAGTAGGTACGCATTGGTAGTAAAGGACTGGAACTCTGAGTCGTTGATCTTGTTAAAATAACCAGTTTGAGGTGGATGATTTATATCACGCTAAACTGATATTAAGTGGTCCAAAGTCATGGAAATATCTCCAATACCAGCCTGAACTCCCATATTCTTCCTTTTGGTTAGGGTCTATGTGAAAAGCATATGTGAAGCTGTATGAGCTGAGAGGATTTGAAGTCTCAATATCTTGGTCATAATAAATTGTTATCTGAGCTACTGTTCCCTGTCTGTCCTCTCTGACACCAACAACGTTGTGTCATCCACAGGAAAGGTTCTATTTTTCCACCATTCTCTCCAAACATGACAAAAAATAATAAAAATAAAAATGTGAATGAAAATCCAATATTAGCATTTCCCGAAATTGTCAGATCATCTTGCTCAGCATCCAAAAACATAAATCTTCTTTCCTCCCTATCCTGCACTTCAGTAAATCCTAGGCATCACTTCTAGCGGCCTAAATCTTGCTGATTTGCTATTTGTGTTAAGCAACTGAACAAGCGTGGCTAATAAAATGAAGTAGATGTTTCCTTCAATTTGAATCCAGAAAACGTCTGTGGTTTATTAACAGGAAAGGAAAAAAAGCCTGTTTTGCTGGGTCATTTTAAAATAGCTACTTTATAAACCAATAAACTGAGAAAACGGACCTAATTTTGAAGAAACATCAACATCCTTTTTTTGTTCCTTTCCATTATGAAGTTAAAGGAATCTCTAATAATCATCTACCTCATATTATTACCTCCATTTCTCTAAATATCACAGTGAGGAAAATCTCGGTCACCTTAACGCTTCAGCTGCTTTTGGGAAACGGGTCCCTGCTGGTCAAAACGAGCAAACAGCTTACAGGAAGTGTTTGGGTAATGAAGCTGGAGTAGAACCAACAGCCGTCAGTCACTCTGCAGTAATTCACTCAGCTGGCGTCGCTCCTGTCATTCAGTTTCCTGTGAAGATTCACTCCTACTTTCCCCCTGAATGAATGAGGGTTTGTGAGGTTAAACAGCAGCCCTTTAGTCGCAGCGGGAAAATAACCAGAGTTTTTTTTTTTTTCTGGATTTTGGATTTTGTTTCCCAAATTATCTGGTTCCAGATTGATTGATAATATTTCACAGCCAAATAAGTTTATGACAGGCAGATTTGATTTGATTCATGATAATGTACAATACACAAACAACAAGCTTCGCCCCTTTCACTATAGCTTTAATGGACTTTGATGTCTTTTTAAAAATCTATTAACTCGTGTGTGTCGCACTTTAGCGCCATTATTGAGCTGACGTTTTGATGCCAGAGTAAAATTTCAGATCTCAAGGGTCTTAAAAGTATGTGGCTTTCTGACAAAGGTAAATAGACCTGATTGTGACCGCAAAACCTTATTTAGGTCATGTAACTTGCTAAATTTATAGTTTCTATAGTCTGGACTAATAAGTCTAATTCAACTTCATATATAGACTCATCACACCTTAAGTGAATTATTCTACAGAATAAAACGAATAAAACTAATTTTGAGATTTATAAATAACTCATTTCATTTATAAACAGATAAAACTGAGTTTGTTTTAATGTTTTTCCTCCATCGCTATCTTAGAAAAAAACCGATTAGTGAAACTGTAGCGATTAGGTGTTTTGAAAAAAAAAAAAATAAATAAAAAGATGAGGATCTTAATTTTTGCAGACTTGTTCTTAAAACGAACGCATCCATTTCTCAATGTAGATAAATTATCAGGACTACAGCTGCGATCAACAATACAGTAGTGGTTCCAAAGACGCCTAAAATTGTGCAAAAATGAACAAGGAATCCTCATATTTGCATTATCCAAGTTTGTTTTTTACTCCATGATAAACTTATGTGGAAAATAAAATCACAGAACAGACATTCATGTCATTCAGCCACAACCAGGAATTATCCGCTTATGTGTGATGTGAGAAAGCTGGACAAAAATCCGACACCTTGGGAAGGTACCAACCCATCAGAATGCTGCTCCAGATACATGAAGAGTTTTCTGTTAAAGTCTATTATTATTATTATTATTATTATTATTATTATTATTATTATTGTTGTTGTTGTTGTTGTTGTTGTTGTTGTTGTTGTTGTTGTTGTTGTTGTTGTTGTTGTTTCTCTCCCAGCCTGTATTTGATGTCCTCCCGTTTGTTGTCAAACGAGCCTATTACCGCCTCGCCTCAACACAACAGGGTCAGGTTCAATCAGGGAATTGGAAAATATCATTTCTGACGGGGGGAATAGATTCCGTTTGTTCTACCAATCTCTCCTACTAATTACCCAAATGGACAGGAGCTGTCAGGAGACAATAACTATTCCCTAATAGAATTTGCCCCCCAAGTGCAATTTAATTTTCTCCTCGGTGCTCTCTCCTCTAAGGTTTTTTTTCCCCCCTCGCGTGTTTTTTTGGGTTTTTTTTTCTGCCTCTCTCTCTGTTCCTCTCCTGTTTTCGGACCAAATGCTTGGGGACACGCGGTGCCTTCGCTTCCCGCGATGCTGTTGGAAGGAAGCCGGGAAAAAAAAAAGGAGCGGAGTTTCGGTTTCTGCTGCCGCCGCTGCTTGTTGACGAGCGTCCACCTACAACATGCGTCGGAGGGGAAGAAGAAGAAAAAGAAGGAGAAGAAGAAGAAGAGGAGGAGGAGGAGGAGGAGGAGGAGCAGCAGTGAAGATGGGAGAGGAGACACCCTGTGTGGAACCTCAGGACCACCCATGATTAGGTAGGTTTGCATGATAAGGAGCAATTCATCTCTGCAGAGAGGAAAACGAAATAAATCCCTTACGTTGTTGACCCAAAGCATCAACAACAAAACTCTGAGGCAATTTGTTCTCAAACTAACACATCGATGTCAGAAATGCTTGTTTTCAGATTTTGATCTCATGTTATCTCTGAGCATGACTGACCCTTATTAGAATGATGTAATGCAAAAAAAAAAAGTTTTATGCACAAATCCTTGCAGAACGTAATAAATTCAGTCCTTAGGGTTTCTCTTTAAGATCACAGCAAAGCCGGCCTCCTGCACCGTTTTATGACTGATGGCAGCCACAGTTGCACGCATGCATTATGTGCTCCATAAAAAGCTGCTCACCCGGCGAGTTGCGGGATGCTGTGTGTTTCTGACTCCCCCAGTAAGATGGATCTGTGAATCCCAGTTGTCAATGAACTCGTCCCTTGAAATATTAGATCTAATTAGAGGTGGTTGGGTCACTGCGGTGGCAAAGGAGTTGCCCTCTGTTTGAGTTATTGCCCGAGAGCTGTTTCCTCAACAAATTATTCCCCCTTCCTCCCTTTTTTCTTTTTCTTTTTTTTTATTTTACATACAAAACATTCTGTGCTCCAGCATGGGTTTTATTCATGTTGTTTTCTCTGCTTAGGTCTTTTGACAGAGAGTATAAGTTTTAGAATTAAAAAGATGAGATTCTTTACAAAATATCAACTATTTTTCATTTATTTTGTCGTATGTATGTATGGGTAGAGTATTTCGTGGCCTTTTAAAATGTATTTATTTATTTTTGTTTTTATTTGTGTTTAAATTATGTAATGGTCAAATTCTTGGGCATGTCATTTTAAAGATGAGGGTGGGAATAAAAACATCCCAACAAAGCAGATGTGCGTGCTCACGTCTTTTCTCGTTCTGGATCCTCAATTATTCTAATTGCATTGGGTTTAGCTGATAAGAGCTTTTTTTTTTTTTTTTTTTCCCCCATCTCCATTGTTTTTCAGGACAGCTGGGTGGCCTCGATAGCAACAATCAGAATAATTGAATTGATGGTATGCATATTTTATATAATGCGTTGAAGGATTTCTGCGGTAAAAGTGCAGTTATAATGAAAATAGATTTCATTCGCTTGGCATGGATGGATGGATGGATGGATGGATGGATGGATGGATGGATGGATGGATGGATTGGACACCTGCAGAAGATCTAAACCTACATATAGGCCTTCTTAAGCAGGCTGCATGTCTGCTTTCTATTCACTAAATTACATCTGAGTATTCAGATGAAAGAGAGTGAAGAGCTCAACAGTATGATGTATAAAGCGATTTAAAGAATAAGTGGTATACAGGCTGTGGCGAAGATAAAGCTGCTGCAGATTTACTAAAAGGCAAATCAGATTTCTCCACATAATCTGAAGTGCAACGCAGAAAATCCTTACATTAGCATAATTTTGAAAAATGTAGACTTAATGAGATCAAATACCTTTATTTTATGCTTCAGTCAACAGCCATATGTGCTAGTTATTTTATAATCTTGATCATTTTTATTGTTGTTGTTGTTGTTGTATAGTTTTCAGTGAAATACTTTAATAAACACATTAATTATGTCGTTGCCCAAAATTACCAATGGGCCAATGATTATTTGAGCCGCAATCCACCTGACTGCTAAACACATTAAGTGTGTTGGGAAGAAATGACACTTTATTATCAAAACAGTCAAAGGAAGCAGATATTTGCGTGGGTTCTATAGCATCTGGCTGCGGATGATTTGGGTGAAGCGAACGGGCAGCCAGGCGCCTCGCACTGGGCGCTTTTCTTTCCGCGCTTGACGCAAATTGGAAGCGAAGACTGAGTTCATCCAGCTTGAACTAGCCACCCTCCGGAGGGACCGTCCTCTCTGGAAGATCGGCCTCAGACGACGCGCGGTGAAATGCAGAGTGTCAGGAGGGAGCGCGTCCAGACTGGTAATCCTGTCACTGCCGGCGGACAGGAGCGGCTCATCCAGGTGATCCGGGTCCCGTGAATTTGACTCAAACACGGTTCCAATATCGTCCTCTCTGTGTGATGCGGCTCAATTTCTGCTACGGAGATGCCGTTTTTCCATTGCAACCAATTTTTCAGAAACAGAAAAATAAATTATGAATCTGCTGTGTAGTGTGTGTGTGGGTGCGTGGGTGTGTGGGTGTGTGTGTGTGTGTGTGTGTGTGTGTGTGTGTGTGTTTACAGGGGCGGTTCTAGAATAGCATAAAGGTGGAGTGCAGATGGGGGCCATTGATCATTTGGGACTTTTACCCAAATCCGAAAGACAAGACATAATTTCAGGGTTTTTTTCCCTATCTATTTATTTTACTGTTCTCCAGAAGTTAGTTGAGAGAAAATATTAATTCAATATTTATTTATTCAACACAACTGTCTATTTGCAATATTTTTAAAGTATTTAGAATTCAAGTGAATTAATTTGATGTTTTTAAAAATATGTTTAGTGTTTACAAATTTCAACTTTACCTCTGTCAAAGTATGATATACATCAGTAATTCTGGTATTATTTAAAATATGTCTTGAAGGTCTTTGAGATTAAATAATTCGCATCATTTAGAGGTGAAGTAATACATTGATGTGAATAAATAAATAACTGCTGCAACTTGTGATGATGTCATGTATGACTGTGTTGCTCGGGGGCAACAATGTGGTAAGATGATGGTGGACGCTGCACCTTCTACTTGTGGCGTCAATGCTGATTTAGGCTTTAATACTGGTTTTTTCTGTATCTGGTAAGATTATTCTTTCCAAATGGAGAAACTATTTGTAACATCATGCTACAAAACGCGTTTGTTTCTGTTGCAATGATGCATGTAAAGTTTGGAGGAGAAAAAGCAAAAGCAAACTTGGGCTCCTTGCCAGCATGGAGCCCCAATGAGAAATACGTTCACAAAGTTCCACACATCCTCAGAAAAACAGTTTGAACATTATTCCCACAGAGTCATCATCTAAAATTGATATAAAAAAAATACATCCTGCTTGTTGTTGGAGCTGGGAGACATTTTTATCCACATTTTAGGTGTTTACAGATCACCAAGTAATAGCTATGGGTTTGCAATGAAAAATAATCATATAAAAATGATAAAAGAAGAAGAAGAAATGGTCAAAAGACCTGCACTGACAGCATGAAAAGTAGATATTTCGCGCCGTGGGGCGCCAAATTAAATTCTGCATACGGCGTAAAACGTTATTTCTGCAACAACAACAATAAAAAAATAACGCTCGTTTGTTCTTATTAATTTGCTTAAATGAGGTTTAATTTAAACAAGCCAAACTGAGGCTCATTTGTCTTGCTGGGTTCTCCTCTTCAGGAGCTTCTGCTGGCCCGGGGCCCCTCAGAGAGTCACTGCAGTGAGCTATTTATGGTCTCCACAGGAGCAAGGTTCCGCCTCTCCGGAGACATTTTCATATACCATCTTAAACGCCCCTCTTCCTCTCTACTCCTGTCGAGGATGCTATCCACCTCTGCTGTGGCAGGGGAGAAGGGGAGAGGAGGAGGAGGATGAGGGGGGGATCTCCACCTGCGCTCCTATTGGCTCCCGGTGAGCCTGTGCCGCGTTGACGTCAGACCCCCGCCGCCCCTGCGGCGCTGAATGGACCTAGCAGCCTGTCTGCTCCATACTCCAAAACAGCTCGGCACGGCGCGGCGCGGCTCGGGCATCACCCTGGGAATAGAGAAATACCTGGAAACGAAGGTTTGAGCGGAAACAGGCCTCAACAACAGCTTCGTGTTTTTGAAGGGTTTTTTTTTTTTTTTTTTTTTTTTTTCTGCACAAGCGAGGACGGGGGGAGTGCGCCCACCGCGTTGCGGGTGTATGTGCGTGCGTTTGGATCACGATGATGCAAAGTGCGGCGGTTCTACCGACAGAGAGTCCTGTAAAGAGTTTACCGGAGATTCTCGGTGTGCCACTGCAGCGTAAGACATTGTTTGTGTTTTCCCCCCACCCCCACCCCCACATACTCTCGTCTTTTTCTGTCGATTGCCAGTCCGGGAACAGGTTGGTGAACGCAACCACTGCTGCGGGGGTCGGCCGTAAGGAGAGGGGGGCTGACTTACAGCCAGAGAATAAGGAGAGGAGACTGAAGCCCTCACAGGCCAGTGATGTGTCATCCTGCTTATAAAACAAGCTGCGAAAGTACTTAGATGAAATCAAGTCGCGGTCAAGAGATGAACACCCCGTTCATCTCTGCAGCTGTTCGAGCTGTTTTCTGCAGAAGGTGCCAGTGCAGTTTCAAGCTTCCTTTGAAACGTTATTAATAATTTCCGTTCTGAAGCGGTGGCTTGGTGTCAGCGCGCTGCGTCCTCAGTGCAGAGCTGCTGGATTCACACTGAGGCTCCCAGCTGTTAATTTGTAAACGAGCCTGCATGGTCAAGAGATCAGACGCGGTTGTCATCGTCGCCCGTCAGACAAGCAGCGCTCTGGCTTTGACTGGCATCGGTTACCGAGCCTAATAAAAGCCTCGGGGCGTCTTCTTCCAAAAAGGGCTGGCATCAGAACGAACATTTGCAGGCGGCAATTATCAACGAAATCTCGCAACATTTCCTGGACTTCGGCGTCAAAGGCGAGAAACATCTTGCTTCTGTTCGCTCGTTAATCTGCGCCAGGGCCTTTCATAATCTGATCGCGTAAAGATTGAAGTGCGACCGGATCAGTTTCTGCTCTGACCTAATTATTCAGGGTCGAGTTAGGAAAATATACAGATGGAGCGGGGGCTGATAGGCAACCCTCACACCCACCCACCCAAGAAGAAGAAGAAGAAAAGAAAACAAAACTATAATGATAACCCTTTAAGGGTGAGATAATTACTGCAATTTAATTAATCTAGTTTCAAAACATTATAAGATAAACGAAATCTATCTATCTATCTATCTATCTATCTATCTATCTATCTATCTATCTATCTATCTATCTATCTATCTATCTATCTA
>CAEFZY010067463.1:0-72721 GCA_903066815.1 Brachyrhaphis roseni
CTGTCAAACTGCGACCGCATTAAGTCCTTATGTGTAAAATTTTCTCTCATCCCTAAAATTGTAAATTTATTCATTTAATAATTTAGAATAATAGATGGACGGTAACCAGCAATGCCATAGACAGCCAGGAAAAAAAACTACTTTCTTCTGCCTGTGGAAAGTTTCAAAGGGTGGAGCCGATGCAGAGATCTTTTAATCATTGTACCTGCAACTTAATTTAGGTATAAGCGGAAACTACGGGTAAAAAAAAAAAAAAAGTTCTCTCACTAACCACAGACTGCGCTTCTTTTTTATTTTTATTTTTTGTCTTTAGAGGAAAGAAGAACCAATAAGTGCGATCAAGAGAAAAACCCTCCACACATTTGCTTACCTCTTACTGTAACACGTACAACCATATTACCTTTAATGTGCACATGCAGTACTATAAACAGTAACCCGGCTGTGTTGCGTTTGATTTGATTGCTGCTGAAGTTGCTCAGAAACAACTTCCTGTCTGTCTCAGACGTGTCCGGATGTAGCAGGTTTCTGTACTCCAGTCAATTTACACAGTTATCAAATGAACCACAAGGTGTCAGTGTCGCACAGAAAAGCACACATCACTTCCTAATTGGAAGTTTCAGTCTGAAACAGTTGGTGATGTGGAAGTTTATTAATTCACAATCATACTTTACAGTTTAAACGTAGTGAGTCACACTCCCCAAATTATCAGGTATCATTGTATGAAATGTCGCTGATTGAGGTCATAATTTATAAGTGTACTAATTGCATCCTCAAGCAGTATTAACAGGATGACTTCTGACTGCTTTTTTTTAAAGTCATTTTGAAGTTATAATTTAAGATCAGTATTTTTGACTAAACCACAACTTCTGTTTAATCAAAAGCGAAGTATGCTCTTGTGTCAGTAATATTTAGAGGTGTAATGCTTGGAAAGACAAAATAGATAGAAATAGAAAAACATGTTTACATATTTATCTAAATGTTTCCAGTAAGTAAAGCCTCCATTCACTCGTCACGACATTTGTACGCTAAGTTGAATTTGTACAGTAACTTTGCCGCTGGTCTTTTCTGAGACCACCATGGCTCCCGTGGCCAACTCCACTTTATCGCAGTCACAAAAATTATTTTTGAAAGGATAGAATTACATAAAAAAAATAAACATGCTAGCTGAAACCTTAAGCTCACAGTTCATATTTGTTGAAGTCAGGTTTCTTCTTGCTCCCTTTAAATTCTATGGCGTTGCTTTTGTAAATGAATTGAATATGCTATATACGGAAAAATATTTATTTGAAACACACTTAATGAAGAAAACATTTGAATATTTCTCATGTGATTGGTCTGTGCAGTACAAAGAACAGCACTTACGTCCATTTAAACCTCAACACGTGTCCAAATCAATCTGTTTGAGAACAGACCATCCTTCATCCTTCATCTGTAGGATCTATACTACCTATCTATATTACCAAACTTCACAAAACAATAACTGAGAGGGATTGGGAGCTTTTGGCTTATAGTTCATGGTAACCAGATGATTCTGTGACTTGGTAATTCTGATCAAAATTACATACTTTCTAAATTGCTGTTCTATAGCCAAGCCTATCTTTGCAGAGCAATTCTTTATGGGATGTTTGCCATTCAATCACAGAAATACCATATTCATTAAACCAGGTGTTAGTAGATTATGACTATGTGGACAAGTGCCCTAACTGCCAAAATTGATAAATTCAACACATTTATTTTGAAACACATAAAGAATCCCACACTAGTTGTAATAAAATACACTTTTTTTTATTAACATGAATTATTGCGTCTGATGAATTGTTTTTATTTTATTGCTTGTTAAATCCACACACAAGCTGGAAAAAAAGCTCTACATACAGTTTTGCATACATTTCTGTCAAAAACAAGTTTGTCCAAATGAGATGGACAGAATTGGTGTAATGTATGTCTGTCTTGCACTTTATAAGCAGAGGGACAGTCCGGATGTTTAGTGTACGAATAAATATAAGGACGTTGGCATGTTGTTCTGTCTCCGTCTTCGTTATCTACATGCTTCTGCACAGCCATCTGCAGTATCTTCACTCACTTACTATAACACTCTGGAAGAAATGTTAGATAGATATAGTGAGGAAATAGTAAAATGATCCAAAGTTCTCAAGTTCTTTGATTTCAGAGGATGTACCATTAAACCATTCATTGGCTTTTTTTCTCCCTCAGAAGAGAGAGGTTCCATGATGTGATTGTTAACGTATAAAATAGCTTCAAACTCACCTTAAGACCCAGGCATCTGCTGCTCGTTTAAATTACTGATGGAAAGACAATAAAGACATGAGTTAAACGGGTTCACGAGGTGCTAAGGATCACTTTAGCTAAGAATGTTCTGGTAAAATGAATGTGGATTTCTGAAGGCCAGCTCCAGTGTGAGCTTTCCACCGAGGATTATCTGGTTCTGTTTCTGCCCTCTTAGCCTCTTCTTCCTTCTTCTCGCTGCGCTCCACTCAGCCTGTCAACTCATGGTAATGTGATAAGTTGGGCTGTGTGCCAGATCATCTGGAGTCATTTTTAGAAGCTGTGGATCGCTGTTCTGACATCACTGATGCCTTCCCACTCGAAGGCGCTCCCCATCTAAACCTTTGTCCCTCTAAGGCTGCCTCCCATGTACGGCTACTCCTAAAGGATACACATCCTGACACTTTCTGACATGACTGCAGCATTTCGGGGACAGATTATGTTTGGAATCACACATGTTTTCTCTCAGTGATCAAATCACAAGAAGAAAGCTGTGAACTTCTAAGCACAACCTAATATGCGGTGTGGTGTGAACATTCCCAGCCTCATTCAGTCGGAGTCTTTTGTAGTTGTCTAATCATGGTGTATCTCTCTTACAAACATGATTTTCTAGTTTAAAGGCTATTTTCATTCCAACTTGATTTTTTGCTTTTGAATTTGCAGCATGTTAAATGTAGAGTGCATTATGAAAATCATCACTACTTTGAATTCATTAGAAATTTACAGAGTTTCATAAATAAAAATAGAAAATGGACCATATTGAAGCTAATATGTCATCATGCCTTTTATGTGTTCAATACACCTTGCTGCAAATCTGTTTTGAACTGATTTTGCTCTTATTAAAGACATTGCAGTTGTTTTTTTCTTTAAATGTCAGTGACTGCTACTCTGTCATTTTGTAGGTTATCATCCTATGGAGTTTGCTGGTTTTGTATCTTGTTGAGTTTCCTTATCAGTCCTGTCTCAAGCTACTTTAAGTTTGTATTTTTCTCTGACTAATTAAACTACAAAACGGTCCTGTCTGGCTTAGGTTTGTATTTAAGTTCACAAAAAACACAATATATGTTTTTTTTGTTTTTTTTTTTACTTTCGGTTACCCCTTGCTTTCGTAAGACAGAATATGGCACAGTCATTGCATGTTGCAAAATGTGCTGATCTTTGTGAAGACAAAACAAGGACTTGACAAGTAAATTCCCATTAATTAAGATCAACATCTTTCAATAAAAGGAGAAGATGCATGCAGATTATAAAGTTTACCTTGATTTTTAGATTTAAGGACTGTAAGCTGTAAGTTCGTTCAGGTTTATACATCTTATCAGCAACGCAGCAGAGCATACTTATGTCATTATCTGGTAGTTCATTGTAATTGGTTGTTTTTAGCAGCCTCCCTCCAACTAATATTAGTTCAAGTGAGAAAATGCGTGCAGGTAAGCCTTTCAGTAGTGAATTTAAATATACTTGTATTGCACCTATTGAAAGTTTTGCTCGACTCATTCAGGTCGAATGAGTTAATTTAGTTTCATTTGTTTTTCTGTTCTGCTTCTATCATTTGTATATGCTTATTTTTATTTTCCTCTTTATTGTAATCCTTACCTTTTTTTCTTATTTCCCTTTTTATTTTCCAGCCTCCGAAAGAAGAACTTCTGTTTGGAGAGAGATTAACTTTTAGTCCGTTATATGATATGAATGAGTTTAGATTTAGAGTTTTTTTTTCAACAATACAAGTCTGGAAAAATTTGAATGTATTTTTTCGTAACACATACGTTTGACCTCCAGTTTGCAGGAGACCATGGCTTCTCCCTGGGCGTTCTTGGCCCTGCAGGTGTACACGCCGCCATCAAAGCTGCAGGCCTTGCGGATCTCCAGGGAGCAGATGCCCTGGTTGGAAATCTGACGAAACTTGGGGTCGTTTCCAATGATCATTTGGTTTTTCATCCACTCGATCTGGGGCTTCAAAATAAATGGAAGACATTAAGATTGTGATTCATTTCTCTGTCACTGCATTCAGACTGGTTACCTTTAAGTTAACCAGTCTGAGGCCGATGAGCTGTGTCTCTTTTTAGTTATTTGAGGATCTGTGCTTTTTGGCAAAACATCTCCACTAATTCCTCTTCAATGTCCAAGCTTCTTTATTATTATAATGTTGGGAACCTGCAATGATGCTATGATAAAAAATCTGCCTGACATCTCATCATAAAACACTTGTACAGATTATTTCTACCAATGTGAGGTATAAGGTAAAATTTTAAATTAAGCTGTAGAAGTTCATTCTTTTCATCTGGAAGAGTGTGACCCTGGAGGGAACTTCCTAATCTTTTGTGCATCAGAAAATAGCTTTTCTGTGTTTATTGTTTGTGCCTGTCTCTTTTAGCTTAGTGTTTACATACCAAGTATTATTCCACAACTTCTGCAAAACAAAGAGTAGATAGTTTTCCAAATGCATGATAGTCAGTCTATCACATAAAATCCTAATAAAATACGTTGAAGTTTGTGGTTGGAAAGTGAGGAAATGCTTATGAAATAGGTTCGAAGAGCATGGATCATTCTGCAATGCACAGTGCATGTTTTATTTTATTTTTGTCTACTGCTTGGTTATCAGTTCAAGCAGACCAATGCACAACTGTTACTCTCATTGTAATTCTAAATTTGTTGCTATGTGGCTACAGTAGAAAGATGGATCAAAGTGCTATTTGTGCCTAAGTACAATCTCAAACAACTCCAAGCATGTATGCTGACTTAATCTCATTTAAATAGCAGAGATAACTGGTTACCCAAAGACACCTGTCTCTCCCACCTCCATGAGAGCAGATGCACAGTAACTGTCATTAACACTGATAAGGGAAGTACGCTACAGTGTGAACGGGGGGGTAAAAATAGGACCTCCAGGGAAAAAGCAGAACATCTATGTAGACATAACATCTTATCACTGTCTTCTCTTTGTGTTCCTCTTAGGGCCACTAATGTAACCCCTTCCTCCATATGTGAAAACTCTATCAGAGACAGCAGAACATCTTATCAGTATACTTCTCTGCTGTACCTTCTCAAACGCCGCTCCGCTCAACAGGCTGCAGGACGCATGGCAGAAAATAAAAGTAGTTACACAAAGCAAAGGTTAAATATAAAAACTCCACTTTCAGTGCAGTTGGATTTGCAAAGCTGACAACTAAAGAACTTCAAGGTCATATTTCCACAGGAGAGTGGACATAATCCGGTTACCTTCTGTTGCACTCTAAAGACATTAAAGTCCAAGTCATCATAAATGGGAGAAACACAGCAGACAGACGCCAAGAAAGGAGGCTGTGAAGCTGCTAATGGTAGCATACATCACTTGAATGCAACATATATATATTTCCAATGCCTGATGTCACATTTTAAAAGTGCTAACAGACTTAACAGACAACATAAAGTAAGCAAGCTAACAGCATGTAGACGGATGTTTTCCAACATAAAGTAAGAGCTATGTTTTCATCAGCTAAAGCAACAGAACTTGAATGTGAGCTGAGAGGGTTTTTGCAAAGAGCTCAAAATAAACCTCTACAGGAGCGTATTATAACACATTTTGATGCAATTGCTTTCATACAACAATGCTTAAATGAAACAGGGCAGTTTCTTTCCATGGAGAGTATTGTTTGATTGATTATTCTTTGAAGAAGGAACAAACCTTTAGCCAAGATTTTACTAAATCTATGAATGAAGGAGAGCTCTCATCCATAAACCTCTTACTCATGAGTCCATATGACTGACCTTGGGGCATCCTCGAACAGAACACAGCAGCTTGGTAGTGTATCCCACAGTGGCTGCACGGTCGATGAGGGGGGTGGTAAACTTTGGTGCCTCATTGAAGTCATGTTCCTGGTACTCATGAGGTTTGTAGACAATACCTATGTTACACACACAACCATCATTGCATCTATGTATAGCAAAGGCAAAGGGTACTTTAATACATTGTATAAAATTAGTGGGTTAAATATCAATTTCAAGCAACAATACATAAGAAATAGGCCACTAATTAAAATGCAAATCAACTTTATGGGTCACAAATAGATTCTGGCTAGTACTTAGTATTAAGTCATATTAGAGCATATGCTGCAAGATTATTTTATTAATATTTAATAACAACAGAAAAACCCCAAACAGGAAAAAAAATTCTAGACTAAGAGATCGATTTGACAAATGAGAGCCTCAGCCAGTCATTTCTTTCTCCTTAAGCACAGCATAAGTTACAAAACAAAGTAGTTACTGTATTAAACCAAATGGTACAGTGCAATAATTTGATATCCTGTATGCTTTCCAACAACAGAGAAGTGCATCAATGAACACTACTTACATCCATCATACAGCCTGGTATTGACAAACTAATAAAGTTTCTTGACAGGACTAGGTATAAAACACATACCTGCACATGCACACTCAGCTCTGTCAGAGGTACTAATGGTTTTTCAGGCTCTAAAAATTAATCTCAGTTTTACTTGAACACCGCCCAAGAGAAGCACCCACTTAGATTTTAAAACAGTGCCAAGGTCATTTTCACTCCTCAAGCACTCACTCTTCATTAATACAGCTGCAAGTGCTGTATGCCTGTCTGTAAAGCTATACCCACATAAAAACGCTTAAATAGAGTCATGAAAGTACTACATGCATCTATAAAGTTACCTGTTTTCTGGATTGTTGCTGCAGTCTTGGTAACAGCACCGTTCTCACTCCTTCCCACTTGGTTCTCGGAAAACACCCTGAACAGGTATGAGTTACCCATGATGAGGTCTGAGACAGTGGCTGTTAATCTATGGTAGTGCTCCAGTACCGTGAACCATTCCTGTCAGTGGACACATGGCAGGTTGTTTACCTCAGAGTGGTGTGCATGTAAAATAAGACTCACCTTTGTTGTTTTTCTATTTGTTAAATTTTCTCTTTAAACATGCTGCTACTGAAGTCATACCCCAGTCTTCTTGTCGGCCTTTTGGACCGTGTATCCAGTGATATCTGAATTGCCGTTGTCCTTTGGAGGAGTCCATTCCAGGGCAGCATTGAAGCCCCACGCGTCTACTAGCTTAACACTAGCAGGTGGACCGGGGAGGTCTGAGGACAGAAATGAGGGTCAGTAAAACATTGACGGGGCACACCGCAGCCAAGTAGTTTATAAGGCGGTTTAACAAGCAACGGGTCAAAGGTCAAGTGTGTGTTTAACATGTTTTTTTTTTTTATTTAACAGCAGCAGCTGGAAGCAGACTGTATGTGCAAGTCAATGAGACAGATTAACGTGGTTAATCTGTCTCAGACTAACTACAGTTAGTCAGAAAATTGCATCGACATATTTCCTGTCTTTACTACGAATGGTCGCTGGGATTGTCAAAGCAAAACACAGAGCGTAAGACTGACCTACAATCTGAAGGGTGATGGTTGTTTTGTCTTCAAAGCTTTCCACTTTCAGTGTCATCTCGTAAACGCCAGAGTCCTCCCTCTGAGTACTGCGGATGAACATGATGCTATCCCTGTCGCTGTTCCTGATGTTGACCCTCTTGGGGTCCAAAGGCTGTCCATCCTTCAGCCATGACACTGCAGGTTTGGGCTTCCCCTGACGGATCGGAAAATGAAGGAGAAAAGCAAAATACAGCTTTAGTTTTTCTCTCTCTCTCTTTCATGCCCTAGTATGATCTGTTAGCTTTAGTATGAATTGCTAGCTTACAACGAACGGGATGACCAGGTTGATCTGCTGTCCAACTTTCCCTACATAGCAGGATCTGAGCAAACGAGGCAAGCGGATCTTGGGTCTGTCTGAAAAATTGAGACAACTATGTTTTTTTTCTGGTTATCCATTTACTTATACTGCTACAAACTACTCAAATATTATGCACCGTCTTGAATTACTGGTATTCTTTGTGAAAGCTGGAATGTGTTTAGTTGTTTCCTCTTCAGGTCTGTGGGGACCACGTCGCCTCGAAACGGCATGTCAACGAGACATAAATACACCAGACATAGTGAGGCAAAGCTCACACAGGAGAATGACTGAGTGTGCTACTGTCAGGTTTTAATATTAAAATGAATATGTACAAAAATAAAAACAAAATACTTTCGAACATGACAGTGAAAAAAACATAATATTGGATAAGTTTATTGAATAATTTTTTTTTCATGTTTTGGGAGAGTCTATTGCTGTGAGAAATTTTCCCAGTTTTATTTTATATGTTGTGAAATATACAAATGCAAATAAAACACTGCATACAAAGTCTATCCCAATTTACCATATATCCAAATCCTATAAAATCTGGATTGTTTTTTCTTTTTCATAATTGATAATACTTTTTTTTGGTAAATTGAAATAGAAAGAAGGGTGAAATTGTAAGCTTTTTTCTGTGTTTTAGGAAAAAGAATTAAAATTCCACACTCAGAATGAAGTTACAGTGACATTTCCGAGTGATATAGTTTCCGAATGGCTAATCAAAACTACTGTATCTGGGCAAGGAGATGCAAAAGAGGGAGACCTTTCATCCAGCAGAGCCCAAAATAGCTTTGGTGAGAAGAAAACCTTGGCTGAACCCTCACACACATCTCCTCTGCACTATGTGCAAAGACAAGAAGACGTCATAATGTTTAACTCCTCAGCGAGGTCAAATATCGCAGCTAAAAAGAGGTAAAACATGCGCAGTTGCACTTTTATTTGGATACTGTGACAGGGATGAAATGACATCATGGGTAGGAATTGGTGTAACATCTATGCAGCTACCACGCTGGCTAATTTGTTCAGGTTGGGTGCCAAGGATCAGGAAGAGCATCCCTCACATGATTCTGCACAAGTAGCAAATACCTCAAAAGCCTGATGGGTTTAGATGACACATAAAACCCTGCGCTGTTTCTACAGATCAACACAAAATGTCCTTTCTCACACCTCATCAGTCCTTCCTCGCACTGCCCCGTGTTCTCTGTCGGTGACCCCACACGTCTCATCACTCTTTATCCTTACATTTGTCACCATATCAAGCTGGGATTTGGCAACGGAAGCCATCATTTCTCAGGAAGCTCAGGTCTGCCCCCAGATGCAGCTCAAACACTGAGCCCTGCTAATTACCAAACCTGCCAGCAATGCCCAGAAGCATTGCGAAGCATTGCAACATCTACCGGCCGCCGGGTTGGACTACAAACAATGTATAATCTGTCTTTGTCTGGGGATAAAGTGTCTATGTTGGAGGAGGCTTTCTGCAAATGTAGGACAGTCTGTTTTCATCGGCCTGTGTGTGTCAATGCGTGTCTAACACAGAGCTGAAATTAACACTGACAAGCCACCCAGAATCCATCAATTAGGCTCATGTTTCGCTTCCCTCCACTGACCAACACTTTTGTTTTGATGACCGTATGTGTCCCTCAGAGGTTTCTCTGGATTCCCAGTGGTTTGAACCACAACCAGGAAATACGCTCGGGGACAGAAAGCTCTGTCTCTGAAAGTGGATAAGTTAGGCAGGTCAACGCATTTTGACACCCTCTCAAAATGCCACAGTGGAGTCTGTGGTCGCAAACGACACTTGTCAATCTTAACAATGACTTGTGCACTTTCAAACACGACAGTGGAAAATTGCAATATTTCTTAGGTTTTACATTTCTTGCATGTTTTTGGGAGAGTTTATTGCTGTGAGTTTATTGTTCACAGTTTATTTTGAGCAATTGACTCAATAGATATATCAATTGTTAGTCATATACAATGTATAGAGAGAGTGAGAAAGAAAGACATTTTAACATTGTATAACAATTAAAAATAAACTTTTCTAAAGGACTTTTTTTTACCTACAGTGAACAGCTTGGAGAGTTCTAAAATACATGAAATACAATATACGTCTTGATCCTTATCACCGTACCACACTGCGAAATGGAAAGACCTCAGGAAAGATTAGCTCTTACAAAGTAAGCACTTTTTAAAAATACGCACGTTTCCTTTCAGTTCTGATGTAGATTTTGGGAAATGTTTGAAATGGCCTCACACACACACAGGTTGATTAACTGGAGATTTAAGTCAGAGATTTAGTCAAATGCTATTTCAATAAAATGCTTCACTTGTGTAAAATATTACCTTCTCATTTTATCTTAACATCCTGAAAAAAAACAATATAGCTATTTTGCAGATGACCACACATTGCTAGAAAGACAAACACCTCAACTGTTGCATAGGCTGAACGTATTTACTTTGCATGAATGATGTCATTAGGTCAAACTGAGATATAAGGACAGCTAGAGCAGCAGTCCCATAAATAAGTTGGCTGTGAATCTGCACTGACGAGGCCGTGTCGGTGAATGGCTCGGCAGCCAAAAGGCTCATTACCCAAATGTTTCCTTTGCCTGACTGAGACTGACTATAAATCATCCTTGAGACTGATAGTGCCAGCCATCGTAAAGCTAGAGTCTCCCCTCACGGCAGCCGCCAGCTCGGCAGATAGAGTTTTCACTTGTCACTTTCAATAGGGATGATGTTTACATCCACATCCATTTGTGTCAATTTTGTATACACCTGGATTTTTTACTTATTTTCTTTTTACACATTAAGGCATAAGACACTTAAAAAAAAATGCCAAATGATTTTTTTTTTCTTTTACCAGCTTTTTTTCCCCACCATGTTCATTCTTTAGGATATAATGATCACAGCTTGCTGCTACTTATTAAATTAATTTTACAAAGTGTCGTTATCAATGAAAAATGGAGTTACTTTCGGGGACATTCAAGTGACAGTTTGATCTACAACCAATGAAAGCTCTTGTCAGCACCCGTAGGATTTACGTCTTTACATCTGTGCAACCCATCATACCACCTCCGCCTCTCTGTTTGCAACAGGAGTATTTTAAGGATGGGTCATATGTTACAACTATCAGAGGAAACTCAACAGATAAGTTAGAAATGAGTTCAACACCAAGGAAATTCTTAAGAAAGTGGCTGTGTGCAAAAATATTTTTGTTATGACACAATTGTGTCCAGGAAAAAGAAAAAAAACATTTTTTTTTTTAAAGAAACTGCAAAATTGACCTAGTGTTTCCTCTCTAATAGAATGAACTTATGTGAAGCTGCAAAGACTCAAATGGCAAAAAAAAAAAAAAAAAAAAAAAAAGTTCTTTCACCATAACACCCTAACAGTAACTCACCGCCAATCTCCCGGACAGGCACCGGCACTGGAAGCAGCCCAGGTTCACTGCGGCCACCTGGGTTTACAGCCACAACGCGGACATGCAGCAGGTCTCCGGTCGCCAGGTTTTTGATACAGTAGCGGTCAGCCATGGTCAACTCCCCATTAGCTACAATCCAGTCTGTTGCTACAGAGGAACATATTTTGCGTCAGAATGGGTTGATTTTCACTTTTAGTTCTATGTGATGATTGAATCAAAAAAAAAAAAAAAAATCTGTTTGAAATACATCCTCAAAAATCGGGTTCTCCTTCTGAAAATTTATTGGACACTTTTATTTATCAGTTTATCACATGTTGACACAATTCCGCAAACAAGCTGTCCAAAAGAAGGTACAGTAAGAACCAACACGATGAAACTTTAGACGGCATGCTGTCATCTGAGCGAACTAGCCCTTCTAAAAGCAGTGTCAAAGGATACAGCGACAGCCGGTCAACTTATGTCGGCCGTATTCGGTATGGGCCCGGCAACAAATCCATCTGCCTCCTGACACTCTGGGGACAGGTGCAGCCTCACACATAAACACACGCACTCTTTATACACTTACTTCCATCCTTGCGGTACTCGACAGTGTATCCACTCAAGCCGGAGCTACCAACATTCTCTGGTGTTTTCCACTTGATGGTGAGGCTGGTGTCATTCACGTCATCTACAGCCACGTCCAGAGGAGCGCTGCTGGGGACTGTAAGGCGTAAGTGGATTAGGAAGATTAAAAAAACCCCACAAGCATTAGGGAGTCATTTTCCAGTTTTCACAACATGCTTACATGGCCAATATTATTTTCTTACAGCGCGTCCTTTCAAATATATCTCATTTGTTTGAAACCTTGGAGCTTAATCCGCTAATTTTTTTTTATTCAGTTACAAACAAACAAATTGCAACTGGGAGACAAAGATGAAGCCATTGAGTACATTACATGTGTTGTTTAAAAGTAAGCTAAATGTGTATAAAAATGTCACATTTTATTTAATATTTTTAACTAAAGCTAACTAGCCTTATTTGACAATGCTAGTTAGCACTTGGCACAATGCTAACTAGCAATTGTTGTTCTGCTGTCATCTGCCAAACAGGCTCGTCCATTGGATTGGCAAACAAAAAAAGATGATTAATAATTTCAAACGATACGTCTCTGCTATACAATAATTCATTGGGGTTGTGCTATATATATCTGCATGGTGCTTGCGTTGCATCTGGTGATGGAATGAATGGTGCTGCTGTCATGAAGTCTTGAGCTAAGAACATGAAGTTTGGTTGTCTGTAGTAACATTGAATAAAGTTGACAGCCTTTGTGCATCATGGACCTGAGAATCTTACTGGGTTGCTGTCATTCCCATTTGTTTCCACCTTGTTATAATGTCACAGTTGGTGGTGGTGGGATATTTAATAGCCAATAAATCAGAGGACTGAACTTGTCCTTTGATTTATTGACTGCAGTCATTAAGTGGTAGGTTCAACACTTAATGAACCTACCAGGTTCCACAACCACTTAATGACTGCAGTTCCTAGGTGTGAAGGGGTTTGTTTTGATTAGTCTGATTCATTATTTTGGTGCTACTCTGGATTTCAGTGAGCTCCCGAGAGCAACCCTGTCTTTCACAAATGTTTGTAAAAGTAATCTACATACCTTTACATACCTATGATCACGGAAATGATTGACGCAGCTGAAATAAATAAACAGGAATGGGACACAGTACTTATGGCAATAAAGTGTCATGACTGAATTGAGTTGAATTTAATTTCATTGAATGTACCAAAGAGCTTTAGAGGTAAAATATAATGATATATGTGTAAGATCATACCACATTTGACAAAGAATAACCTAAAAAAAATACAGAGCAAAGTCTCTAAAAATAAAATTTAATATTGCTTCTTTGTTGAATTCTCTGTTATGTATAGACATCAATCCTTCAAGTTTTTTTTTTTTGTTTTTTTTTCCATACCTGACCATTTTTTAGTGCATCAGTCCACTAAAAATATTCAACAGCTGGACTAAAAATGAGAAGTACACACACACACACACATACAACAAAACAAATAAAACTTGTTGCACAGCAAGTTGTCAGGTATTGTCAGGTTACCTGCAGGAGGAGGGGGTGTGGGGGCTCTAGGGGGTTCCTCAACTGGAGCAGCTGGAATTAAACAAGCCAAAGGTTTACCAGCAACCTCTACTCCACATAGTGAGATCTTATCCTGCTTTCTAAATCTTCTAGATGTCAAACTTGTATACTTAATGCAGCACAAATCACATAACCATTTGCATCATTATTTCTTGCACAAAGCATATTTTGCGTATGAAGGTGATTATATTTTATGTTTACCATCTGTTGAAGCATCTGCAGCAGGAAGCACAGCACTGTCTTCAGCAATGGGAGCAGCAGCTAGCATTCAAATCCCATTCAGGAAAGCCAGTTAGTGACATTTATTCCATGTTTTAATCTTTAAAAAAATTCTTGATCATTTGTCCAACACTGGAGCTACTGAAGCAAAGCAGCAGCAAGAGCATTAGAGAAATAGCTGAATCTATTAAAGCACAGTAAATTTCTAATGCAATTTTGTTAATTTTTTTTTCTCTAAAAGCTGAATAGTTGGGATTTTGGATATGTGCACAACAATGAAATATGATACTATAAAATGTTACAAACATGACACACAGTGTGTCTTTTTGTCCTCACAGTACTAATTCATTCTGCATTATAGTTTATGTGTGAACTTTTTGTTTCCCATCAGTGTGATGCTTAATGAGATTAGCAACCAAATTATGCATAAACCATTCTGTTACACCCACCAATGGTACGAATAACCGCTGAGGTTTGGTGATGAGAATTGTGGCAGAACAAGAAAAAGATGAATATATTTTACTGTGTGAAACCCCCCAAAATGTTGACCGAAAACACTAGTACTTTGTGTTGCAATGTTCAAATCTGTTCAGATTAAAGATCAGATCCTTTGACATCTTAGAAGCTGCACAATATAGTTGAACAAAAATGCATTATTACTTTCAGATATTTTAAGCTACACAAATAAGGCCTTCCCGTCCCCCCACTTGCAGGATTTTTATTCATTTAGTTTTATTCTTTTTTACCTGGAGCAGCTCCCTCGGCTGCAGGGCTGTTGTCGGCCGGGGCAGCGGGAGCTGCTTCCCCCTCGGCTGCAGCAGGCGCTGGCTCGGCTGGAGCCTCAGCAGGTGGAGCCTCAGCAGGTGGGGCGGGTTCAGGTTCCGGAGCAGGCTCAGGTGCTTTCTCTGCAGCCTTTTTGGCTGGAGGTTTTTTCATAGGTGCGGGTTTACTCGGCATTGCTGACACACTGATAGAGTCTGTATGAGGGTGGAACGGAGTCCTCAGTGAAATTTATATATACTTAGAGTACGTGGGGGGTGGGGGATTAGTGGAGGGGTAACTCCACCCACCTCCTTTTCACAGCCTCATCTTTATCTCTGCAGGTCTCCTTCCAGACAAGAGACTGTAAAGGTTACAGCATAAAACCAAGAAAATAAATTGAAACTCAAATGCAATTCCTTATACATCTACATATATACTCCTTTTTGAGTCTAGGTTTTTATTTAAGTTTGAAAGTTCTGATTATGTAAAATCAACTATTGTGAGATTTATATCACATTACTCCTGCATGAAAAACATACCTGTGTTTTGAGTCTTTCATTCATGTTTGAGAAATCCTTGAACCTCCTGTGGCAGCCATTGGGGTGCCTAAACACTTGCTCTCACAAAGCGCCACCTATTTCTATGCAGTTCCTCATTGGAGCTCACAGAGAACCCTTCCCCTATGCCTCCTCCACTCAGTTCCTTCAAACTAGTGGCAGCAGCAATTAGCAAATACATGGTGGATGTGCGCGTCTCCAAGGCCCATAATTTTTTTTCCCTGATTTAGTTTTTCTCATATACTTGCGCTGCTTTATAGTTGCTTTGTTATGTTCGGTTACTTTATTTTGAGGCTGCTAACATAACTGTGTGTTGGGTTTATTATTTTTCTGCGTGAAAGTACAAATGTTCAAAGTTTTTGAATCCTACACATGCAATGAATCAAGTGAAAACCTGGCCTAGCATCTTATTCTAAAAAAACAAACAAAAAACAACAATAGGAAAAAGTAAAATATAAAAATAAAATAACCAAACAACAAAACAGTCACAAATGTGTGACGCCCCCTAGTGGGTAATAAAGTGCAGCCATCCAAACAACAGTCAAGGGTGTGAAAAATGACATGACTTTATTATGTCCAGTGCTTAAAGATAGACATGTGGAATCTGATGTGACTATAGAGACATGACATTTCATGAAGTCCACTTTTAATCCAAGTGCTCCTTCCTGCAGGAGGAAGACAAAAAAAAAAAAAAACAAAAAAAAAAAAACAGGATGCTCATTTTCTGCATCAACGGGCAAAGTTCTTCTTTGATCTCTCTTCGCTTCAATGATTGCTGTCGCAGATGCAGTGGCTATGTACAGTGTTCACAACAGTGATGTCATTCATATACAAAAGAGAAAGAAAACTTTACAAATATTCTAAGAAAAGCAAAACAAAAAGACAAAAAAAAAAAAGAGAGAAAGATTTCCAGTTATCAAAACTCTTTGCTATGATACGGTTAAATTGCAGTAGGTCCAATGGATGATAGGAATATTCTCACATCTCACCACAAGTCTCTCAGTCTCTGGGGTCAAACTGTGTCAAATTGCACACAAATAGCCCAGTCGTGATACACATTCTCATTCGCTGATACCTATCATGTTCACTAACAGCTCGTCCACTAGATCAATAAGCCACTAAGCACCCAAACATCAGGTCACCGTTTTAAAGTGACATCAAAGTGGTTCAGAGGACGTTTCCTCCAAACTGAGGCCTCCTGGGGGTAGCAAGCAGCTTGAGAGCAGCTTTAGGCCGAACTGTATTTCAGGCACAGATAGACTTAGGCATCACGTCTTTACTTTTACACCTTCGAAGGGAAGCAGAGGAACATTGACCGAATATGGCAGTCTGAGGTACATCAGCGTTGAGGTGGGGTGCACATAGTTCTCCATTACCAGCACTTTAACTTCTCCTCCTCCACCGTCCTTTATCTCATAACAGTCAAGATATGAGCAATAAATACTGTTACATACTAATTTCTAACATAATTTGTGCAAAAAAAATAAAAATAAAAAAATTACAAAAAGCTTCAAACTTAATTCTCATAACTTAATGCGTGTGGAGACTTCTTTTTAAGTTCAGATAAAATCTCATGATATAAAAAACAAATGAAAAGAGGAAGGAAACTATTCATGCTGAGTTTTTTTTAAACAGCTGCTCTCCACTTCCCCTTGCAAGATCATATGTGAACAATAACCCAGAAGTCACAAACACAATGTACCTTGCTGTCACTAGCTCTCATTTTTAAATGTGTTGTCTGTTCAGAAAGTAGATGAGGCGATGGATGTAGGTGACTCAAGTACAAAATCCTACAAAAATCGGCATCTTTAGCTGTTATTTTCTTTTTCAACACAGCTTTGTGTTTTTACAGTGATCTAAATAGAGAACATACTGCGCGCAAGCATACTCAGAGATGGTTAACTTGATCAACAAGCTGTTATTCTGTCTGTGTTTCACTTCTGCGGTAATGAAACTGATTATTTGAAGAGTCATGTCATTAGTCATCCATGCACGTTCCTCTTCCATCTCCACAGCTTGGCAAACTGATCAACAGTAAGCGAGAAAATTATTTAAAAGAAAAAAAAAATTGAAATAAAAAACGAGAGAAACATTCTAGGCTATGTTCATAAATGCGTTTTCACGTGTGTTGTAATCTGGTGAGCACCTTTGCAAGGACAAAGTACACCAATGAGGCAGGACCTGGCAGAGGCTGCCATCTGCAGGATTTATCCATGAACTGCACTTTTTGGCAATACCAGCAAGCCCTCTTTCGCCACATTCACTGACAAATCTCTCTCTCAAGTCCCATTTTCACAAGTAGAAAATAAAGTGCATTTTGGCCTTATGTCCAGTGATGGTCCAACTCACGGGGGGAGCCGCTAACACAATCGGCTGAAATGAAGTGCCTGTCTTCAACGAAAACCTGTGAGCACCAGTAGCTGTAAAAAAAAATACGGTCGTTTCAACAGAATTAAAAGGGAACAAATGAGTCTTGATGGTTAGGATTACAGGTAATATTTTGCATCATAACATTTCCTTTCACCATGCACTTGCAGATAAAACAAAAACCCAATCTGGGACACCGAGGCAAGAGGAAGAACCATGTCTGATCATCACATTTTCTTTCCGACATCGGTTTATATTCCCGGTCCCTCGGAAGCAGGGCAGAGAAAATCCTTAGTTCATATCCCCCCTCTTTACAGTTAGCTTTGAAGCTGCTCACTGAGCACACTATAATATTCACTCCAGAGTCCTTTTAACTCTCCTTTGATCCCCGCTCCTATCGGCTCAGAGTGTAGTCTGCAGACTGGGATCCAGGCAGCCTTCTCTCTCTGGAGACTCGATATAGTTGGCAGACTCCTGAAGCTTCAGCAACATGGCCATCTGGGAGGCACAAGGAGGCAGAGGCAGGTTGAAAAAAATCAAAGCGTCAGTCAACGAGGTTGTTTTCAAGAATTTACCTCTGCATCTGTAAATTTCATCTTGAAATATTTCTGAAGTATTTGACTAGGACATATAACTTGTTAGTTCCTCGTCTGTATCTATAAGGAATTTTGCATGGGGCCTTTCTACATTGTCTAACCAGTTTGGTTAAGGGCTTTGTGAAAAGATAATTAAGTACCTTCAATTAATGTGCAAGCTGTGAGAAAGTGTGCAAGTGTCCTCACAATTTCTTCCAGCCACATTGAACTTTCTACAAAATAACATCAACATGAAAACACTGTCTATTCTTTAAAGTAACCACAGTAGATGCAAATAATTTACTCTGATTATTTTTAAAGAGCTTTCTTTTTTTTTGCTTAAGGTTATTTGATAGAAAGGTCAAAGGTTTGATGAAGGAACAAGATCATCCCAGTTCATACTTTAAAGGCTACGTTGCTAAAAGGATTGGGTCATTTGCTTCCGTCATCAACTTCAGTAACATCCCACTCTAATCTAATGGACTTAATTTGTTATCTGTCCTCCCTTTGCAGCTATAATAGTTTCAATTCTAATTGCAGTGCATGATTATTGCTGATTTACTGATGTAAAATAATAGAAGTTCTTAGTTTTGATGCATTCAATAAACAAACAAAAAAAAAAAACAATCCTAGTTTTTCAGTATTTGACTTGCAGATCACCAACCAGATTACAAATAATTCATTCCATCAGCAGATTTATTCGTTACAGTAAGGTTTTAATTTTATATTCATTTTACTGCCATGTTTCTACTGACGGGAAGTAATAGTAAGCTTTGGCTGTGATGATAAAACATTTATTTTTACTAATTTTTATGTAATTTTTGACATGCCATTTTTCATAAAATATAAATAAAACCAGTTTTTTTCTATGTTTTATTTTGCTCTTACATTGTCATATTTTGTGAGATGCCTATCTTCAAGGTTAGGTTAAACTTATGAATCCTGAGGGCTTACATGTCTCTAAAATAATAAATAAGTAATTATACCAGTAGTAAGGACTGTTAACTCACCAGAGGGTCTGACTCCAGTGTGCTGGGTGGAGGTGTATCTTTGGGGGGCTTCTTCTCCTCACTGGGCAGTCCGATGCTGGGAGGAGGGAGGTGAAACAGCCTGGCCTGGTCCTGCTGTGCATTTGGCCATGGTAGAGTGCCTCTCACCCACTCCACTGGGTCCTCCCACACTGCTTTCTGACCATGCACCTTGGAGAACAGGACAGAGAACAGACTGTTGCAGGAATTGGATTTTTACAGATCTATACAGCAAGTTTTACACTTGGGAAGTCAGTGTTTACTCACCTTGATGCCGTCTTTGGCTCCCTCTTGGAGGTACGGTATGATGGAGTGGTTCCACAGGTCAATGAACCACTGCCTGAACTCTGCTACTGACACTGGGCATGACAGGAAGAAGCAGGGACCTGCAGGAGGCAATACGTCTAGTTAAACCCCTGCTTATCCTTCTCAATAAAACCACAAAACTTCCGTAAATCCAGGTCCGGTTTACCCAGAAAACACCATGTCTCACCTATGAGAAAGTCTGAGGTGCTATGTTTCTCCAAGAAGGCGTGCAGGTGGTACCAGAGCTGAGGAATCCAGTTGAGGACACATAGAAGTGTCTGGCGGTGCGTTGGGTCACGCTCCTCCTGGTGGGCCTCCACGGCTTTGCGGTGCAGATACCTCAGCAGGAACCCATTGGCCGGCTCCACATTATTGGAGAACGTAACCATCCTATTGCAATTTTTAAAACACGTTTATTTTGCAACCCGTGCTGTCAGAAATCAAGAGGTGATGTCGTGAATTTCATGTGCTTACCTGAAGCTAAGGTGCAGGCCATGATTAGATGTCATCCTCACAGGTTGATTGGTAGTTCCAATAATGTAAGGACTAAGACACAATCAGAGATGAGAAGTTTAACTTTTAGCAAACAGCGTCGCTCTTTGGTAACATCCTACATTCAACAAACCGAGCCCCTACCATTTGTGATACTTGCAAGTGAGGGCTCCGTTGACGAGCTCAGTGATGGCCGCTGAATCGCTAATATCATCTATGATAACAACCAATGGCACCTCTCCTCCACTCTCTCTGTCAATCTGATTTGCCAGATTTGACAGGTACAACTGCAAATCCTACAAATGTGAGGAAATATGGACTTTTCTCAAGTAAGACGATAACAACAAGCTAACGTGTGTATTTTTCGGCGAGAGTAGCTGTTAAAAATAGCTCAGAGTTGTGTTTTACCTTCTGTGACTGCCGGTGCATGTTGAAGGTGACAGCAGCACAGCGACCCAACACACACGACTCATGGTCGCTGTCCGATGTGTCGATCTGGCTGCGCTGCAGGAGGTAGTGGGCCAGATGCTGGGCCAGATATGTCTTTCCTGTCCCGCTGGGTCCAGACAGGACCAGGCGTCTGTGCTTCATTAGCAGACTGATGTAGTGCAGCATCATGGGCTTCGGTATCAGAGTCTCAAACACCAGCGAATCAACACTTTTTTCTCTGAGACCTAGAAAGGAACACTTGGAGTTTTAGAAGTTTTTACATTTACCATAAAACTGATTGAAATGGTGAATGGCAGCAACTGTGGATTATTTTAGTAAAATAAAATTAGGATTATTCTGATGCTAAAAGAATTGGCACATTCTGTAGATGTTTCATTTATCCACTTAAGTTTATTTTATACGACACTAGGAATAAATAAAACATACAAATAAACAATTCAACAGTTTTTAAAATAAATAAATAAAGTAAACATTTCATGGTCTCAAATGCTGTGACAGGATTTCTTTTGATCATTTGTAGCAAAGGATACATATGAAGCCAAAAAAATATACTTCTAACATCAACATATTAAAAGCTCAGCCCTTTCTGCTTTACTTATCAATACAGGTTAGAACTGATCCATTTATTTGGATTAACCAATTAATAAATGGATGTGCTTAATGGAATATTTATTTTCCTTTTTTACCAAATTTTAACCAGATGAAATTAAAACTATGCCACTGGAGACGTTTTGGGTAGAATAAATTTACAGACAATGACTTTTATTTTACTTTATTTTTTATTTTTTCAAATAAAAAATTTATATATATTTTCCTCAGTTTTGGCTTAGTTACTGCTGCTACTGAATATTTTGTTCTTATAGCAATTAGTCAGTATACTAAACAATTAATCAACTACTAAATCAGTTGACGATTATTTTAATAATTGATTCATCACAAATAAACCAATCAGCTGTTTTAGCCCTGTAGTGACCCATTATATTTATTCTTAAATTGTCTTTGTCAATATTAAAAAAAATAAATAAAAAATCAACCAGAGCATGTACTGCTCACCTTTCAAGGTTGCAAAAATTTGAACTGGGCCACTGCCAAGGCATTGATGGGGCAAGACCTGAGGCCTGTCCCCCCCTACTGTCCTCTGCACTCCTTGGTTCAGCTGGTACGTGTGCAGAGAGTCGCAGGTCAAACCCAGGCTTCCTGTCGGGTCCACTTGACTCAAGTAGTCCTGAACAATAAAAGAAAAGAATGTCACTATTAATACTGAGCTACATCATTTAGAGCAAAACCCTTGGTTGAATATCGAGTAAAATACTACATTAGACTCACTTGAAAGGTCTTAGTAATGAGGGAGTCAAGGCAGGTCCAGTCAGTTTGTTGGCTGATTGTCACTGAGCCCAGACAGAATTCCTGCAGCTGTTTCCTGTCCTATAGACACAGAAGAGTGCACAGATTGCTCTGAAATAAAAACCCCAATAATATCTATGCTTGTTGCTGTTGGAAGGGTTTTTATGAATTTACCTCCATTTGATCTCCGGTCCGAACCAGGACTTTTGCGCAGACCTCTTCATGCTGAGACGACGTACATAGCAAGTCACAAGAAGACACTTCTGAAAGAAAGAAGCAAATAATTATGTTTAATTATCAACAAAATTGCAAGAGCTAAATGTTGACTGGGGTTTCTTTTATTCTTTACCTGGAGCTTTACAATCATTTAAGCTTAGGCTGAAGGACTTGGTGAGGGACATGCTCATTGGCGGATTCCCAGAAGGCCCCAGGAGAGAAGCCAGCCCCGACGGCTGAGAGGTGGAGGAGGTGGGCCCCGGGCCGGAGAGAGGGAACTGACTTCCTGTTTTCAAGTGGTCGTTTTCTGCCTTTAGGTTGTCCACAGTGGACTAGAGCACAGATAGATTAAGTTTTAAACTCAAACCATATGAAAAAATTTAACCCGCAGAATTTATGGGTGTATAGAACTGAAAATGAACACAAACCTGCATGCTGTTCATGGCTTCTCGGAGCTGCTCCAGCTGATGGGCAGAACTTAAGGCCTCCAGACGGATATCTGTCAGCTTCCTCTCTTTCTCCCAGAGTTCAGACCGTAACTCTGATACCGCTTTTTCACCATTGTCTCCCTCTTCTACTGTTTCCATGATCCTACAAAATAAACAGAGAAACATCATAACCAGAAACCCACAGAGGCATTTTTTTATTGTTTCAAACCTGTTTGTCTACTTACATGGAAGACGTAGCAGATGCTGACATTTTCAGGGACGAAGGAAAGTCCTCGCCCACTTCTCCTCCCTCATGAGCCATCTTCGGCGAGTTGGGAGCTGAGGAGTCTGGGGTGGCGATTTCCTCGATGTCTGAGTAGGTTTTGGAGCCTTTTTTGATACTGAAAGCCTTGTTGAAGGAGCTCCTCAGCTGCACAGACACATGAAGGCAGACACAGAAAGTCAATCAGACAGGAAAAGTCATTTAATAGGTAAGAGTTAAATAAATACAGACATGCTTCACATTAAGGGAAACGTTTGTCATTTTTTCAGATGCTGCAGTGGGAAACCCCACATGTACTGTATGTAACCCAGACATTAATATTTTTCTACTGGCCTTATCTATATTTAGAAATCAAAAAATCCTCGAGTTAAAAAAGAACAGTGAGTAAAGTTTCCAAACTCAGTTGTGCTTGTATTTTCAATTTGTTAATGCCTTAGTTTTTAATAGTTGTGTAATTGTATGTGTTTCGGGGGAAACAGTAGGGGGCAGTAGACATTCACAAAATAATTGCCTGATTACCTTATAAGTCCTGTTAATAGAATTTCAAACTTCCGTTTAAGAAAGTTCAAATATGTTTTCCAGCTGGAGCCAAATGACTCTGAGTTGGATGTCATATTATGAGCCAAGTACAATTAATGATTTCAATTTGTAGAAATATAAGAGTTAGCAACAGTTTTGGATTTTCGTTTTTTAAATTTTATCTATTTTCATGCAAAAAATAGCTTTAAAATATAGCTGAAAATAAGGAATTCTACAAATCTTATTCTGAATACCACAATCACACCGCTGTGTTTCACTCTCATAATAAAAAAAATGCTTTCGTGGGTAAATAGTGTGATGGTAGACATCACAGTCCCACACATCTGTCACTGTAGAATGCAAAATGTGATTAGCAGAAAGCCAGACTTCCACAAACTTTTCTGGATAACTTAAAAGACACAACAATAAAGAATGGCTGTGACAGAAACTCCATCTTCTTTTACTCAAAATGTCCAACAATGTTTCTGCTTCACTGCCACCCCGAAAACATTTAACCCTTATTTTAATGATGTAAATTTAAATGATCTAAACAACTTTCAGTGGAAAATGGGACAAAACTATGGAATTTGCTGATTGTGTTGCTTAATTACCTGTTATTACTATACATTACGTACAAAGTTGATGAAGTTGGTGTTTGCTTTCAAACACCAAAGGAATATGTTTGGTTGTACAGGATTGTGTGTGCCACTGGTTTAAAAAGCGCAAGTAATCAAATTATGCTTATTTTTTTTATCATTTTGAAAGAAAGAATCTAATACAAAGAAAATCTGTGGAAATATTTGAATAAGGACAATTGGCAATTACGCCATACCACAGCGTCCAGTTCTCAAACAGTTACTGTATTTTTTACACTTTTAATTATAAAACAGAAAATGGATTGATTTGATTGAGTAACTGCTTTGAGTGTCAAATAAATTCAAAAGGAAACCCATTTCTCTAAAATGACAAACTATTCCTTCAAATTTTTTGTTTAATTTTACAAGCAAACTGCTGAGTAACAAAACAATTTTTATCTTGATCAAATTAACTTCTCACATTTATTCTGAAAACCACAATAGACGTTAATCACGGAAATGAGGAGAAACACACTTAAACACATCTAATGACTGTCAACTGAGCAGTGGTTAATTATTTTAATGACACATCATGTCTGCTGCTTGCCTCTCATGACTGATTCATAGCCTTCAATTTAATGAAAACAGTTGAAGATCAGGCAGCATTAATCAGCAGAGCAGCAAGTCAATCAGCAGAGGTGAAAGGACTGTAGGTCAGACATCATGCTGTGTGGATGGAAATTATTGGAGTTGTATGATTAAGCAGTGATGACACTTACCTCAAAAACCTGAAACAGCCAAATAACACAACACAAAGGAGGGAGACAGTGGTCATACATCAGCCATGCTGCTTTTATTTATTTCTTTATAGAGGATGAAGTTCACCAAAAAAACACAAAACAAGCTGTGACTTAAAAAAAAAGAAAAAAAACCACTTTTGGAGTCCCACTCATTCTTACCCAGCTCTTCTTTTTCTTCTTTTTTGCGTCTTGATCTTTCAAGCTGCCCACACTCGACATGCTGGTCAAACTGTTCAGACTGGAGATGCTCTCACATGAGTTCTGACGTTGCATGCGAAGGTCTGAAAGAAAGGAAGCTTCAAATTAGTCACAACAGGAGGAGGGAGAAACGCATGCATGGAGTGACTGCCTGGTTGATCTACAAACCTTTCATGTTATCTTGGGTGTTTAAGGCTCCGTGGATGACGGCCTGTGCTTCTTCGTTCCTGGTCTTCAGGGTTTCGATAGTCTCCCGCAGCTCCACCAGCTCGGAGTCCTGCACAAATATTTCATAGGACAAAATTAATTTACAATCTTGGTTAGTGGGTGCATATTAGAGGTGGACTATAAATAAATTGCCAATGGGGATTAACAAAGCTGTCTGAATGTGCGAGAGTCAAACACCCACAGATTTTTGTTTTATCTGTGTTCTGAATGACAAAGTGCCAAATCAGTGGAGCTATGTTGAAGTACTGGAAAAACTTTAATTTAAATGTTTTCATTAAAAAAATCAACCTCGTAGAATCTAATGCAGTTTTCTCCCTTGAGATTCTCAGTGGGAAAATTCCAGACACATGAATTTTATGTATGTTTAGAAGTGAGTCTACTATCATTATGGCGTTTACCTCTTTAAAAGATTCCCCATTCTCTTTCACTGGATGGAATCACAATCTCAAACTTTTCAAAATTGCATTGGAGACGATATGTAGCTTTTGAAAGGTGAGAAAATACAGGTGCAGCTTTAAAGAATCCACCTAAGTACTAAATTCTTTAATTATACACTTTCTTGTTAGCTCTGAATGAAAAATTATTGTTCATTTATTTTTGCATTTTATTAAACTTTTATTAATGTTATATTATTAAAAAAAAAAAAAACTGCTTTATTCTAACTTAGTACATATTTACTATTACTTTTGTTGTAGTGACGTGATGTACATTTAGAGAACCTTGTAGCTTCAATGATTGAAATTATTTTTCCATGTCCCTTTTCTCTGCTGTAGTCCAACTTTACTTTTATATGAAATGCAATTATTTGAGCTTGCCATTTTTTTCTTTTTGTCAGTTTTTTTTTTTTCTTGGGAAATGTGATATATGTTTTTTATGTTTAATTTTATGTTTTACTTTTTTGTACTCTGTTATTACACAAAATATTTATATGTATTAAATATTTTAATGTTACTCAGTTTTATTTGGTTCAACTGATTTCTCACTGTTTTTTTTTGGGGGGGGGGTTACGTTTTGCAAAGTGCTAAATATTACATTTAGTTTTGTTGCAACATTGCAGCATTTTGGTGCAACTTCTGTTGCTTAAAATCAGAGAGGTAGTTTAATGTGCTGATGTAAGCAATGCTCACATTGACACTGAAATAAAGTCAGACAACCATAATGAGACTGTATGTAATCTTCCCCAAAAGTTTCAGTAAAAAGACAGAGACTCCAGATGAACTGAGTGTTTCTGCTCTGTTTGTTTTCTTCTAAAGCTGATAGCTCTTTGCTCCCAGTGGAGCCACCCGGCCCATCTCAAGGTTAGACGGTGCTGAGCTCCAGGCTGATCTGCACAGGTCACTGCACTGGCACTTACAACAAAGACTTTTCTGGTCCGGTACAGACTGGACTTTCAGAAGAAGCAGCAAGGCGTGATGATCTCCGAGAGACTCCTCATGCATGCCCTTATATCAAACACAGCCTCAGGCAGTGACGAGTTCATTTACACCAAAACTAGACACAGGAGTGAAGGGCTGGAGCTGCAGGTGCACATGCATGCCTGTCAGTTCAACTTAAAACGTTTTTAATTCGTTTTCCACATCTTTCGTCCATACTATTTGGTCCAGGTTGCCGGGCCTCTAATCCACATTTAGCTCCTGCCGCAGGCTGTGATCAAAGTCGCCTCACGGAGCTTCGGCTCGTTAAGCTCACTGCTCTTTAGATAAGTGTAGTGTTGGAATCTGGATGGAATCTGTTTTGTGTGTGTTTGAGTTTGAAAGTGCAGCTGGAATGGTACCTTTTGTTCGTGGCTTATCGACAGACTCTGCAACCGAGCTGTCATCAGGGCCAGGCTTTGCTCGAAGGCAGCCACTAGGTTTGCCTGTTCACAAAAGACGAAAAATAATAAAGCTTTTTTTACATTTTTAAGTATGGTAGTTGTCTCAGAGAGGATATTTGTACAGAGTTCATTTTTAGGTCTAAAATGGCAGAACATAATTTAGGAATTATCACTACCAAAGAGGAAGAAGTTCAGCTAAATTGCTTTCCTTTAAATCGTTAAAGGACACAAAGGTTGAACAGGACGCCATTTTGCAATATCCACCTCTTTTCTAATCTCTTCCTTTATGGTTTAACAAAGGAGAGAAAATTATGTTCTTCTCTGTAACACAAGGTTAGCAAAAATAATAAAATGAGTCATCTCATTTATCCAGTTCATCAAAATTCTGAGTTTGGAGCATTTGTTCTGGTTTTAACTAGGTCTGTACATATCTCAAAGGAAGGTGTGGATGACTCGTGTTTTGTACAAAGTTATGCCTCATGTCGGAGCGCTGACTGAGGTGATAAAGAATAAAGGAACCAGATGTGCAAGTGTGCTGTGGAGCTAAGCATCATCAGGTGTCAAAAACACTCACAATCAACAAATAAATAAATTAATTAAAAGAATAATATCAAATGATACTGTTGTATATCTTAATAATAAAAAATACATAAATGAAAATACATATAAAAACAAAAAACAAAGTCCAGAGACTGTGCAAAAAGTAACAAAAACAAATGAATAAACATCTAAATTGAGTAAAAATGAATAAATACAGGAAACTAAATACAATAAAAATATGTACACAGTTCTAAGACAGAAAAAATTGTGCAAAAAAAAATCAATTAAAAAAAATAGATAAATATAGCAAAATTCAGTTCTTATTATAGGGAATGTGAGCTGTTGTCCACAAATATTGGCACCAATATAAAAATGGTGAAAAAGTCGTCCAATAAACGTATTTTCTTATAGCAGTAGCTTACTCTGACAGACAAAAATGCAAAAAAAAAAAAAAAAATCAAACCTTCAACTTGAGTGCATTCATTCATTAGGCATAATTGTTACTGTCTGCTTCGATAATTCAAGTACAATATATATATATATTTTTTCAAAATGCTAACTTGCCATTTTGAATAAAGCCAAGTTAGCAGACACTTGTCAAAGATAAGAAAACAAACACTCAAGTGAAGCAGATGCAATATCATAAATTAGAAAATTGCTAAACAAGATATTTATTAACATAATCTTGCCAATATCTACATTATCTGTTAACTAGAACACTAAAACTAGCAGAACCGCCACAAACTAAGCTGGACAGGCACCCTGGTTAAAAAAAAAAAAAGCATCTTTTTTTGAAAAAAAAAAAAAAAGATGCTTTTTTTTGTAAAACGAGGCTAGGAAATTGTGTGGCAGACGGAAATAGACATGATACATACATTCGCTGTTAGCTGTGTGGTCAGATTGGAAACCTTGTCCTGCGATGACTCCAGCTCTCTCCTTAACATGCGGATTTGCTGTGTTGAAAAAAATATATGTTAAATTTTATGATTTAAAGCATCACTTTAAGAGTGTCTGATATTACTCGATAAATGAAAAAAGATGGTGACCAAAGAATGATGAGGTGACTTGTTTACTCAAAAACAACAAGGATGGTGTTTGATGGATGAAAGGGGGGGAAAAAAAGGAGATGAGACAGCAGGCGGGACTAGGCTGTGAAGAAAACACTCACCTCTCCCTGAATCCTTTCCTCGGCCTCGGGAAGGAGGAAATCAAAGTCAAGAAGTTAGAGAGGACAGAGGGGGTAGGAGAGAAGTGGAGAGGAAAGGAAAGCATAGGAGACTAATAAGATACTGATCATTATCTCAGGTGTGCGCTGTTTAAAGCATGAAGCAAGAAAAAAAAAAAAAGCATAACTCCCTCCACCTTCCAAACCAACAGTCATACCAAAAAGACTAATCTATATCTACCTGATTCTGCACGCTGCCCACACTCACCGAAGAGTAGCTCGACGAGGCATTTGAGGCCAGGGAGAGAACAGACCCATGAACTGGGAAGTGAACGTTAAGAGAGACAAAGTTAAGAAAATGCTGCATGTAGATTACATTGATAAATAAACCGTAAAAGTAATCTAGTGCTTCACCTTCATCATTGGGCTCCCTGTCCCTGAAGGATCCAGAGCGAACCATCCCCATGCTGCGCGGACGTTCGGCCAGGGACATGGTGCTGCCCAGTGGCGACGCACTATAAAGCTCCATGGAGGCGTCGTGTGTTGGGATGCTGTTGGACCGGGTCATCCTGTTGGGTCCGCCTAAGGGGCTGGGTACTGTTGTGACAGCAGAGATATCGAAAAATATTAGTCAGAATAACGTGGAACTCCTGCTAGATGGTGCAAATTATTAGCTGGTATTTGATACAGACCCATACTGGTCTTCGAGGTGCGAGGCAGGGAGGTGGGTGAGGACAGCAGTGGGAGGGTGAGAGAGTCCGTCATACTGAGGACAGTATGCGAGTGTCTCTTCTCTCCTTTCTCTTTTGCTTCCTCCTCAGGCTCAGAGGGTCGACTGAAACTAAAAAGAGAGCAGAAAAAGTTAGCCACCAAAAACTAATAAAGAAGGTTTGGAGCTTAAAAATTTATCTTTTTGGTAATCAAATAAAACTTTTTTGTGCATATTGGTCAAAAATTATGTCTTGTAACCCAGTAAACAGGATATGGATAAAGTGTTAAAATAAACATCACTTTTGATGTAGTAGCATAATCTGCACCAAAAGACTGTTTTTTTTCCCAGTTAAAGCCAACCTATAATTTATGTGCATTTATTAAGGGGGAGTGAGACTGCAAATTCAGAAACAATTGCTTATTATATCATGTGACACAGAGGGACATTTGTGTTAATGGTTCAAATCAGAATAACAAGAAATAGTTTAAGAAATGGCTACAAGAATCCCCCCTACCCATTTATGGAAAATCAATGTTTAATAAAAACGTTTTGAGGCACAAAACATTACACTCAAGATGGAAGACACACTGGTGCAGTTAATTGTTTTGGTTGTCTAATTGCAAATGAGCACAGCCACACCAAGACATGGCTACAAACACCCACAACAGCATCCTGAGTAATGCAGTAGCCCGTACCATAGAGTCTGTATTGATCCTGAATACAGCGATAAACCAAGCTGTGGATTTAAGAGAATAACTCTGTGTTTGAACTCACTTACCTTAAACCTTTCTTTGGCAGTGTGTTTCTGTCTCTCTGGGAACTGTGGAAATGAAAGAGAGTTGTTACGCGAGCACTAGTGCAGGGACTTATTAAACTCTCAGGAACGAGCACAAAGAGGCAAAATACGACTGGCAGGCAGCTTGTGGCAGCCACTAATTATGACTACAATCAGAGCTGCTGGTACAGCACTGATAACAGGCCTGTGGTAATAACATCTCAGCAGCTCATTAATGTGTACATGTGCGTAACAGGTTAACTTTACTTGTTTTTTGAGCTTTTAATTTAAAAATGTCAATAGTTTCCACAGTTAATACTAATCCAAATGCAAAAAGAATTACTCTGTGGCTATTAAAAATAGCAAATAAAATAAAAACAATAAATACAATTGACTAATATTTAGGCACCTTGCTCATCATTTTCTCTTTTGACCAAAAAAACAGTGGATTAACAACAAAAGGCATTTTCAAAGTTCATTTTCAAATTCAAATTGGCATATGCTTAAGAGATGCAGGTATAAAAACTTCCTAAATTAGGCTCTCAATAAAACAATTGTGCATCTCAAGGGTCAATTATCTTGCCTACTATACTAAACCAGTTTAATAGTTAAAAAAGGGATTTGTTTATTCATTGGATCTTAACATCATCTAGAAATGAGATTTGGATGTTTGGAAATGAAGTTTGAGAATATAGAAGTCCTTTGTCTATCACTTCCATAACTGACCAGAAGGTGGGGCTAGATTGCCGTTTTTTTTTTATTAAGTCTTTTTGAGGTAATACAGTATATGACAAATCTACTGATTATATTTCAGCAGGAGTTGACTGACCTGTCTTTGAGTGTGATTGAGGCTTTACTCCCAGAGCTCCAGCTGGAAGGAGGGTCTCGGTCCACTTCCCGGTCTTTGTCTTGAGACTCTAAGGCGTTGGTGCTTCTCCCCAAGGTGCCCCTCATCCTCTCTTTATCCCTCTCCTGGGGTTCTGGAGCCAGACTCATCTGTAAGGGCAGAGACTCCAAACTGCGATGTAGTCCTGATGTGCGAGGGTAGAGCAGGGGAGAGGTACTGCCTTCACTCCCTCCTACACCGAGAGAAGTGACTTGCCTCGGTCCCAGGCCAATGCCGGAGCCGGAAAAGCAGGCTGAGGAGTTCACATTGAGTATAGGTGCGGGGCTGGGGGTCAGACAGGGGCTCGTTGACATTCCTGGTGAGCTTGAACGTTCTTGGAGCTTAGAGTAGGGAGGAATCTTTGGAGGCAGACCATCCTGAACATCTATGTTCAGACTGTTGGAGTTCAGCTTGTCCAGTTGGGCCATGGATGGAGGCTTTGACAGACTGCGTACCCCAGACAACCTGATGGACAAACAACGATAATGTTGCAGCAATGATTTGTTAAAGTGCATGTAAAAATGGATGAATAAATCAGAGCAAAGGAGTATGAATACCTCTGGGTGTTGGGTGAAGACAGATCCACGCACTTGACACTGCTGGGCGGTCTGAGTCCATGAAGCTTCCCTCCATTCTCTGAAGGGGTCTGAGCAGGATTGCCCTTCAAAGGCCCATTTCCACACTCAGAGTCTGATACTACTGCTTTAGCTTTGGCTCTCTCTTTTTCCTTTTCTCTGTCAGTTTGATTGACAGGACTGGGACTGGGAATTCCACGTCCTCCAGTCTTACCAGAACTTAGTCCTGAGCCGGGTTCCTTGAGTTTAGAGCCCTGCGACGATGTTGTTGAAGGCTTTGTTAGACCAGGGCTAGAGTCCATGGTGGTGCTCACTGGGCGAGCTGAGCTCGGCCGGGTCAGTGTCAGGGTGCTTGTCTTCGCAGGACGAGGCAGGGAGCGGTACTGAAGAGAGGTTCTGGCATTTGAAGACAGAAAGCCGCTTTGGTCACTGTTTGAAACATCCAGACTTGTCTTACGTCCTCCACCACCTGTACATGGTTTAACGGGAATACCAGATGTTTTTGGAATCTTCCCTACAGCTGCTAAGCCGCTGGGCACAGAGCTGATGCCTGAACTCCCAACAGTGGGTGTACTGGGATTATTTGCAGTGCTGCTGGTAGATGTGGGTGTCTTCTTGAAGCCAAAATTTCCACCAGCTGAAGGCCTGACCAGGCCAGATGGGGGTTTTCGCTGTTCACCGCTTCCAGTGCCATTTCGATGATCTTTACCCGCATCAGAGGAAGAACGCTGAAGTCCTGAAGCCTTCACTGCTAGCCGGGATTTGTCCATGGGCTTCCCATCTGACTTCACAGAACCTACCGTTGGAAAAACAACAGCGATGACTTTCAACAGGATCAAGAAGGTTGGGTGTGAAAACTGAGACTAACCACTCTACAGAAGGACATGATATCTAATCTGAAGCCCTAAAAGGACTGACCGTCTGCTGATAAAACTGAATCCCGGTTTCAGTAGAGCTTTAGCTAGCTGGCCAGACTACAGCCACACACATTGTTATCACACTGTTACTCCTCTTTTCCATCATGATGACCTAAAATAGTTGTCAGTTTCCAGTAAGTGTTTAAGCTTTCCAGTAAGTTCATTTCTAAATGTCCCAGCTGTGGAGTACTGGGATGTACATGATCAGCATGGCATGGAAAAGTAACTTGTCTGTATGAGAAAAAAACAACAACCTCAGTTTAACTTAAAATTCTATACTTGAGAAGTCCTTTGGTGAAAGCAAAGAGATTTTGATAACTTTTCTCACATTTCTCAACATACAGATTAATTGGATTTGCTTGGACGTAACAGAGAAAAATAATCTATTTGACACAGGAAGGCTCCACTGTATCCACCACCCACACAAAGTCCTTACTCCTTACACTCATGATTCGTATCTAATGGGAGTCATTATGTGAGGTTTATAAACCAGTTGTTAAAGTCGAAGAAGTGTTGTTGCACGAGGCCCACCAGCATGCAGCATGTGGACATCTGGAGTTATTTAAAAGTATTTAGAAACCCACAAAAGACACATATACACACACACGCATATTTGAACAGCTTTCCCCCTGCCCCAACACAAACTCACAGTTCCCCGTGTTCAGATAATGACACTGACAAGAGATTACTCCTGGAGTTCTAATCTAAATGGGAAAATTGGGTTTATGTGTCAAGTCATAAACTAAATCCATTGTGCAACCACAAAGTGACTTGTTCCAAGAACAAGAATGAAGGAATACACTAGTTGCAGTGAAATACAGACGAACCCAGGCATATGTATTAGTTTCAGCATGAAGATGGTTGATTCACAGACACTCTAACTATGACTCAAGCAGAAGAGACCCTGAATTACTACGTGTCCCGACAGAAAAGGCCTGCGTTACATATGTATTCCAGTCAGACTCTTTATGACATTTACAACACTGACATTTTGAATCTTAAAACAAACTGAGTCAACATAGAAAGCTCCAATGCTTAAGAGTTTACAGGCTATATTGTGACAATATATTTAACTTGTCTTTCACTCAAAACTGTCACCCTCATTCAGATCTAATCCTGCTATTAACAATACTGCTGGTCTCTTCTCCAAACTTTGCCATGATTGTTAATGAGCTGCTTTACAAGTTTGCATTTATCTGAAGGGTTTTCAACAAGCAGTGTTTTATCAGTGCAGAGCAGCTGAGCACTGATAAAATGACCAATTCCTGCAAGTTTGAAGTCTGGTTAGCAAACTAGAAGACAAAGCTAAAGCCATAGAGTTAATCAGGAATTATTGTTCATGACAGCGTTCTACTAATTAAAAATTACATTAATTTTTTAAATTGTACATAATAAAAAATTTTATAGAATAAAAAAAAATATATATATGTACATATATATATTTATAAAATTAAAAATATATATATAAATATATGAATATGTTTATTGACAACATTCGTTTCTCAGAGTACAAAGCAAAGTATGCTTTAAAGTCTCTTTCTGTAAAATTATCAAATTATATTTAGTTGAAAGACGAAAATGTCTAGAAAAGAGTACTCTTATTTACTCTAAACTTTTGTTCCCCTTTTGCTTAACGTTTCTTCAGTAATGATAAAGACATTTACAAATCAATGACAGACAGAAAGAAAGACTTTTGCCAAATCTCAGTCATAAACTGTACAGTAAATGCAGTAATTTTATTAGTCTCATTTTCTCATGGTGGTAAATTTGCAAACTTCTGCAAGTTGCATTTTTTTTTTTTTCGTGAGCATAAAAATCTGCTTTTATCTGGCCTCATCTTCTGAATATTTACTGTCTCAAACGTAGGGGGTAAAATAAATGGCTACGTTGGCAGTTTCCCATTCAATAACAATAAAACCCTGGCACAAACAGATCACAGGCTGGCCCAGCACACTTGTTTGGCATATCTTTCATTTCAACAGCTGGCAGCGCAAACACAGGACGGTCCCACAGAGGGACGGCTGTTTGCACATCCAAACTGCACAGAACATCGTTACTAATGTATCCTGTTGTTTTGTTCATCTACTGGGTGAGGGTATGTGTGTGTGCGTACATAAACAGCACACAGATGGTGTGCTTAACAGGCAGCTGCACAATCCCCACCATTGTATTCTTTATGCGTGTGAGCGGGGAAACTTTTTAAGGCTGGCACAAGCTCAGATGACTGCATAGACACATATCCTAAAGTCTTTATTTCAAAGTTAAAAATTCACTCTGTCCAACACCAAAAATAGAGCTGGAATTGTAGGGGATATAAGGCAGGGAAAAAAAGCACTGTTGGTGTGTGTTTGGCTGGCAGGAAGGGTGTGGGTGGTGATGGGCATTTGATACATGGCACCACTTTCTGGCCCAGAGGGTGGGCTGCAGCTGTGGGTGAATGTGTCTCACAAAGACAGGGAGTGTGTCCGCAAATGCGTGGGTGTAAGATAGCCAGAAAGAAAGGAGAATTAACAGAAAGCTGGAGAAATCAGCCCATCTGTTCAAGTTAATTCAACAGTATATTTTACATAACCATTTGTGTCTGTTCCAGAACTCACCTGCTACTTTGAGGCCACTCTGCGAGGTGTGTGAGATTGGGGACGTGACTCCCACAGGTGGGTTTCTCCCTTTCTTCAGCCCATGTCCCTGACTGATAGTCTGCGGTTTCTTCAGCTCACCCTTCTCTCCTTTCCACTTGTTGGCCGACTCAGACTTCAAGCTTCCCGTATCGAAGGAGCTGCTGCTTTTGCTTTTGCGACGGGGCTTGCTGTCATCAGAGTCCCAAGACAAACCACTTTCCACCAGAGATCTCTTCTCTGCATCTGTGCGCATCTACAGAGCAAAACACAAGCACGTATAGTGGTAACTTGCCTCAAAACGGTTCGAGAAAGGAATGTGCATTATCTCACAACAAGAAAACAGTATTTACTTGTGACCTTCACTAGGCTTTTACTTGTCAGTGTTTTTGTCCTGCTAAACTGTTAAATCACACACCCACAAAAGACAAGTTATGTAGCACTGAAGAAGGTCATATTTACATCTTCTACTTTGAAACAAATTAAAGAAGAACTGATCCACTATAACCACATTCCATTCAACCAATTCAATATATATGTTCTTTTCTGTTCCAGTGAATTTTAGTAAATTCATTCTAATTTACAAAAAAAAAAGAATTGACTTAGGTTTTCAATGAAAAATGTAAAGTATTCTTGAAATCAAAAATGGCTACCTGTGTCTTCTTTAGATAGTAAGAGAGATCACATCAATTGTCTTTTTTCTCAATAGCAGATATGGATGCACTCTTCATTAAAATTGAAAATACAGAAAGCGTTTTGAAAGAGCGACCCATAACCTGCCGCCGAATATGCACCAAACGTCTTTCTTTTTACGTTTCAGGTGTAAAATGGACAAAACATGAACAAAATATGTTTCAAAACATGCAACATATGTGGATATGTAACCCAGACATTTTATCTAAAGTTCTTTAAAAGGTGGATATCGGCTCAAGTTGTTTTTTAAAAAGACAAACCACACTTTATAGGCTTAGTGTCCCATTTAAAGAGACGTGAACCCTAACCAGACTAGCTGACTCATCTTGATGACTCCTGAACAGAATAACTCATCCAAATAAATCAAGCTAGAAAAAAACATTTAGTGATGCGTCAACTTTGTACTCTAAATACTTTTGCATCTTCTGTTTATTCGTCTCTAAATGTAGTGGAGGGAGACAGCTAAAAAATGCAACAAAACATTAGACACATACACAGACATAAACAACAATAGCACACAGAAACTGTTAAACACTTTTGTCCTGCATAGAGAAACCAGACAGCCTTGTCTGGTCTGAACATAATACGGAACGGAAGAACATCAATGCTAAAAATGAAGGAGAAGGAATATCAGGTCCGTCATCAAGTCAGGCAAGTTTCTGTCTATGCTTTTGTGTGTGTGCAAAGGTTCACCAGTTACACAATTCATCAGAAAGTTTCTGAATGTGTGTGAGAGTGTTTGTCTGTCAGTTTAGAACATCACACACACCCCATGATTCCCACGGGATTCAGATTGCTAAATACTTTTTATTATGAAAAACAACATAACTCACAGCCAGAGTCATATTACCAGAGGCAGAGGAAACCCTGAGCTGGTGTTGCATGTTCAGCTTGATGAACATGAGCTGTCATTTCCTCAAACACATTAACTGATGACTGAAGCAGAAGCTGTGAGATGCATATCTGTACAAGCAGCAAAATATCACTAACGCACAAAGATAGACAGCGATACAGAGAGGAACACTGCACAAACACAGAGACGAACTGGAAATACAAGTAGCTATGACACGTGTATGTTGTCAACAAACATCTTGAAATGAGAGAAATCGCACAGCTGACCTTAAAAAGGTTTTATGTTAGACACGGAAATTAAAACAGGACAAACAGACCAGCGCATGGCTTTGGGACGAGGAGACAAGGAGCCATGTGTATTAGACTTTGTGGGGTGCATAATGATGCGATGCAAGGTTGCCATGGTGATGATGCCACGGGGTCTAATGGTTGCCATGACTCCTGTGCCTAGGCGTGGTGGGAGGCGCTGAGTTTCTTCCGGCTCGTTGGCCCGTTTGCAGGAGTGCAGATGGTCCTGCATGGATGTGTGTGTGGACAGGCGGCTGCGCTCTAGACCTGTCCTTTGGTATATAGGCGAACAGACAAAGACTTACACTCCCTGCATCCATGTGCTGCGGTTGCTATGGTTACACAGAAATCCTCTCTCTTTCTACCTCCCTCTGTCTATCGCTGTCTCTCTGCTTCTGAAATCGCACCACACTAGTGAGACTCGCCACACTGCGGAGGTGTGACCTAAATCAGGCAGTCTAAGAAAACACACACATGTATTTAGGTCCAAGTAGCTCCACATGGATCTTAACAAATACTTCAATCCTCCACTTTGTGGGGACAACAGGACAGTTATCCACAGCTCTTTGCATCTATGCATTAGAAAACAATAATTTCATCTAGAAAACAGTTGGGTTTTTTTTTAACTGCAGATAATCAGACTCTGAGAAAAAAGTTTTCATCACAGATTTCTTCTGGATTTTTAACTTTTAAACTATGTCTAAAACACCCTGTCACTGTATGAAAAAGCTTAATTGATGTCAATTTCACAAGCTGTGCCTCCACCCCACTATCCCCTGGATAATTACAATACTTATAGAATCTTTGAATTACTAAAACTGAAGTTGACTGACAACATGAAGTCATTACCCAATCTAAAGAAATCCACCTCTCAATAGCTCAGAAAAAAAATGTGGGACAAAATGTTGTGTAATGTTAGTTTTTGGCTGCATCCATGGTGGTAGTTCTTGCCACTATGGATGACACAACCAATTATTAGTTTTAAGGGGCAATTAGTTTTGAATATATGTTTTTGTCTTAAAATATAAAATCCTTATTTGATTAATATATGTAATTTGTTTATAACAAGCTGAAACATTTCATTGTAACAAAAGGGCAGTGTACACAAGCTTAATGCAATGTCTAGACTGGCTGACTAGGCAAAATCTGAACTTGGAACCCTTAAAGAAAAGCTTTAAAGCTGTGCAGCTGCTTCGTATTGAGTTTTCTAAAAAGCAATCGGCGCTGATTAAAGTCTACTCATTAATCAGAGTTAACAGGCTCTTGAAAGAAAAACGACTAAATGTTAAACATAAGAGCTTCATGCCTTTAGCAGCTCCTGACTCACCCTACAAAGGAACCATGAGGAAAAATACGGCTGCCCGTCATGCAGAGTGTCTGTCGCAGCAAACATCGATCGCTGCAGATAATGCTGTAAATAAATATGTCAGAAATATTAAGGGTGTGTGTGGACTACTTAATGGGCTGCATCCCCTTTTTCTTACTGTTTTTTTTCCTACACAGGACTCAGATTGTAATCAGTACCTCTCAGTGGATTAACAGCTCAATCAATACCGACACAAACGCACATGGAGAGTGCTTGTCGCTCTTTATCAGATAGATGTTTGTGTCTCTTACCACCATGGCTGAGTTCCTGCGTGAGCCAATGGGAGTGGTAGGGAGGGAGTTGAGAGTGGGACTCGTGTTGAACTCTTCAGAGCTCAGGTTGTCTGAGCCGTCACTCAGGCCACTGCTGATGGAACTGCTCTCATCCCAACTGAGAAACAAACAACAAGGGCAAAGAAAGCAGTCAGATAACATTCATGTTCTATGTATTTAAGTATGTTGGTTCACCTTAAAAAAAAAACATTTTAGAAACATTTTGGAGAAGTAACACTGTTGAAATTCTCACAAGATGACTGGATACAAAGGGGAGTTTATTTAAATATACAAATGAAGCATTAACATTTTCTGAAAGAGTCCTCAGTCTAGACATCAAATGGAGACGATGTTTCTGATTTCCTTTACACATTGATCAATGATGATAATTACAAGCATTAAAACATGTACTCCACTTCCTTCAATTGATTAACACTTAATACTAGATATCTCACTTGGTATTAAGTGTTCAGAGGCCCCATTTGGAAAGCCGAGTGCTCTACATTTCCAGCTTACATGCTGCATTAACTATCTGCAGCCTGAAATTTGGAGCGCTATTGACAAAATCTCAACCCACACTCACAAAAATAGCACTGAGGAGCCCACACTGATGCATGCACCCACAACCGCATACAGCACCATTTTGTGGCTCCTAAGTCAATGCACTGTTCAAAAAATGATTATACTGAGGATATTGTCTTACTAAGACAGCCAATGAGTGTTTATACATAGTGATAAATAAAAAATAAAGAACTTTATTAGGAATCATTTTTGTAATCTGGAATCTGACCAGTGTTGCACCCTGAGCTAACACAAGCGAGTTTGGGAGCCAAAGCAGAATCATAATTAGGGATTGACTTACAATGCGTCACTCACCACTGCACCATCATTTATTTTGTACATGTTTGATCATTTTCATGTGGCTATTTTAGTACAATGTGCATATGTCGACTTTCTAACAAAGAAAGAAAATTAAGCTTCAGTCAAATTGCTTAAATGCTCTTCAAAAAAATCTATTGAAAAAATATTAGAGCACATTTACATTTAACTCCGAGTTATGTTGACTCTGGTTGCTTTGGAAGTTTCTTCGTGTTAAAATGAAGTCTTTCAACCATTGCCCCATGCAGGCTTGACATGTGGGATTATTGCAATGTTAACAAAAACAATGTGTCATCCATTGTGCGACCTGCTTGATGAGGAGATCAAATTGCGACAAAGTCAATGACTCGACGCCATTTGCTGGGATTCCTTAGATACACTTCTTACTGATTGACATAATAAGCTAAAATTGAATGCAATATTTAATAATTCAGAACAAACTGGAATGCATTTAACTGAATCTAAATCTGTCATAAGCCTGAATTCGTTTGGTTATTTTCTGTATATAAATTGAATCTGCTTGTCTTGCAAAGTGCTTTGAGCTGTCTTCTTTTGTTGAAAGGAACCATATAAATAAACTAAGATTAAACTGAACTGAAAGTGTTAAGATTTATATTTTGTGAGAGAATTCAAAAGCTTCTGGGAGCCCCTGATGATCTGTTGCCAATGCCCATCGAGTCCGATAATGAACTAGAACTTTTTTAAGGTTAGTTTATAATTAGTATTTTTTTCTGTTTACAAAAGAAAACAACAATTTTTATGAAGTTTTGATTGAGGAATCAGTTTTCCTCTTTAAAGTCATATACAACAATCGGACCAATGTGACAGCAAATATGTGTCTTAGCTAGAAATACTGACTTTGAGGACAATAGAGTGAGGTCAAAGAGGGTGGCTCAGTTGTAACACGTACTGATGGGTTTTATTAAAATAAGCTTGCTTACAATAAATGGGTCACATTTAGGAAGTCAAGGAGGCGGGACCAATTGCAGGGATCAGTTGGTCGGAGAACCGAAGAAAAGCTGTACTGTAAATCCAGTTGAAACAGAGTCTATTTAATGAGGTCATATATAGTACGGCTGGGAGAGGGGAGGAAGAAGAGAGAGAAAGCGCTGTGGGCTTCCAGTTGGGTGCCTGAATGGGTCACACTGTGGCCTGGAGGGGAGTTGACTGGGGATGATCGGAGATGGGGGAGGAACTACGGGCAGGCCATGTCTAGCCTGTGGATATCTTATACAGAAAAGATCAGACAATGTTTTATGTCTGAGATAGATGTCTGTCAAGCTGATCTTAACATTTTTAGTCAGAAATGGGTCGAACTTAGGAAGTGCACCAGAAATATACATGGAGTTCCCCACTAAGGGACGATAAAGGATCTATCTATCTATCTATCTATCTATCTATCTATAGAAAAGGATAGCAAACCAAATAGACTGAAGCAGCATGTTTTTTTATCACTTCATTTATAAAGCATTTGTAAAGCAAGTTGTGCTGTTGGGAACGTGATATATAAACAAATTTGGAACAATTTTTTTACACCTTTTTCCTCAGAACCTTGATAGACAACACAAAAGCTACCCAGAACAGCTCACAGTTGGTTTTAAAGTGCCAGACAGTCTCATTTGCATACGAAAAAGGGGGAGGCTGCTTCACCCACCAACCCTAACCCTTTGGTTGCTAACAAACAAACCGCCTGCACTCCTGAAGCGAAGGTGCAGTTTTTCAGAGAAAAAAACTGCGTCCCCATGCCAAAAAATTGAGTTAGGTGTTAGACTGTTGTGGAAAGGACATAAAAAAAAATTGCAGTGATAAAACAATATCGCCACCTGTTCCTGCACAAGTTCATTAGAACTGCGGTAGAGCTAGCTGCAATAAGGTGTCTCTTTAATAAACAAAGCATCTAACAATGATGCTTCATTGCGAGCATTTTCTAACAGTTGTCATAACAACCATGTCACTCTCTAAGTGACATCTAGGAGCAATTTATTTTGTTTAATGTAAGTGCCAAATTTGTGAACGACCAGCCAGTTTCACGTTTTGAGATGTGCTCAATTTTACTTCAATGAAATAGATTCACTGCTGTGAGACAAACAGTTGTGTTTTCCTATTGACACATATTTTTTTTCCATATTCTGTCAAAGGCCTCAGAGCAACTGGCCTCTCCAGCATGGTTTGGAGTGCCAGCACCCTTTTTGTTGAATAATTCACGTCTGATGGAAAACAGATCAAACGGCTTCTCTGCTCAGTTTGATGTCACAAAGCTGACAGACGTGAACACAGGAAGCCCACAAGACAGAGGCAAGGTCAGGGGTCAAGTATATTTATCATGTAGGTGATGGAAAAAAAAGAAGAGGACTGTGCCAAGTTATTTTAACAATGAAAAAATAAATCATTCAAGTATCTAGATTTCTTTACATGTTTGCTTTACGAGTCTTTACAAATGAATCGGAGTTGGTGTATTCTGAGAGCCAAGAGAAGAGGAACAAAGACATCAATGTCTGTTATGGCTTTTTATTTCCATGTGACTAAATGAACTGCTCAACTGTAATATGAAAATTTCTTAGAAGTTATCTGTGGAGGATCCAAAGCCTCTTATACAAGTTTATCTTAACACAAAGTGTCTTGGAGAGGACTAAATTTATTTTTTTTTAAATCCTTCCATTAGTGTAGAGCAGATTGTGGAGCCTCTGCAAGCCAGCTTTACTTAGTCCTCCGCTAAATGAGATAAAAATACCAACTGGGTTTTAAAAGAACCTGATGAACTATGCAGACACGAGGGCGAAGTGGCGTGCAAAGAGGGTATAAAAAAGGTATAAAAGAGAAAGAGCTGCATTGGAAAAATAGGCTCTGTTTTTGAAGCACACTTTCCCTTTTTTTTTTTTCTCCGAATGTCTCAGCGAAGAGCTGCTTTCTGTATTAAAAAAGCCTTCCAGGTCCACATCATCTTCCTCATTTTGCTGCAGCAGCTGTGCAGATAATGTTAGCACCACATTCATCAGTATGAACTTTGTAGCAGAGAATTTTACATTAAACACTGCTTAAGAAACTTCCCTGTCATATTTTTATAGCCGATTAGGCTAAGACTTATTCCTTACGTGGAAGCAGCAAAGAAACTCAAATTTAAATGCCTGGGAAAAAAAACATCTTATAAAAATGACAACTGTAAAGGTTTATTGAAAAATATGTACTATTCTATACATTTTCAGAACATTAAACAGCTGTGTTTTGTGTTAAACAAAACACAGCTGGGAGGATCTGGGCAATAAAAATGGAACCGCGTCATAGTAATACTGTGAGAAAAAGGAAAATCGATGTTGATTTGATTTAAGTTACAATAATTGTCAATTAGGTTGAGTTGCATTTTATTGCCACCATGTATCAGCTCACCTGACAGCCACAATAAGGAAAAGGTTCACACAAGTGTCTTCTTGCAACATATGACCCCACCTTCAAATGAAAAGCTAACAGGTTTCTTCTTTCAGATACAATTTACCCATTTTTTTTTTCATTTTATTTAAAAATATATATAAAAAACATGCACTGATCACATTTAAAATATCGTCCTTTTACAAAAAGGATGTTTCTTTGTTTCCCGTACAGTCTGCAGAGAAGAACGACCAGCCACACCCACACAAACACTGTTGACTTCACGAGCCATTAAGAGAACGGACAAATAGCTACTGCTGCGCTGAATAGCTGTCATTCATTAAGAAGCGTCTATGTTCTGTGGAGATAATTGTTCAAATCTCGAAGCAAGAGGGATTTTTTTTTTTGTCTATTGTGAGAGCTCATTCCTGTGTCTGACCTTCCTATTGTGTTGAAAGACAGTTAATAAAATACAGTTGCTCTAGCTGGGATAATAAAAAAGCATGGCAGAGAGAATCTTTGCCTGTGATGTGTGGGGCTTGAAAAACAGCCAGGCCTCCAACAGCAGATTGTATAGTCTCAGATGATAAGCTTGCAACCTGAGCAAACATTAACTGTAACTGAACAGAAATTGTTCTTTATCTATTTAGAAAACCCTGGAACCGTTTTGTGACCATTAAAATTCCCTTTATATCAGAGGAGACTGCAGTTTGTGCCCGATATTTAAAAGAGGTTTCCATATATGTTAGTCTCTGTCTGGGTTTTTTATCCACATCAAGACATAAAGAACAATCAAAAATCAATCAGAAACAAGAAAACATATTCAAATCTATCTTATCTAATAATCTGTAGCAGAGGTTTGAAAGCAGATAGCTCAGGCTGTAATGACTTAATAATGACAATGAATGTCACAACCACCTCAGTAAATAATAAATAATGAAGTTTTCAGGTACCACCATACTAAAAAAATATTTTACAACTCTGATATGGCACGACTTGGTCTTTTCCTGATTGTTTTGTTGTTGTATAAAGATTAAGGAAAGGGAAATAAGAAAGGTGTTTATCTATTAGCACAACATTTAAGCTGTAATAAGACCCGATTTTGAAAGTTGGCACTATCAACAGGTGATTATTATTATTAATTGTACCTCTACGTACGCCTAAAGGCAATTAAAATACCACCAGTGGTATCAGTACCACGGTTTGAGAATGTTGGAGGTAGCAGAAATGCCAATGTTGCTAATCATGAGCTGGCAAGAAGTCTTGGTAAAACTTGTCAGACCATGTCAGATCAGCTAAGAACAAATAGAAAAAGTCGGTTAGGAGAAATGACAAAATAAAGCAAGTCAAAGATTGGCAGATTTTATGGCTCTGGATTTAAACATAATAAAACAGATTCAATGCAAATCAACTTTTAGTCCCTTTATTGGGTTAAACACTCTCAAACCATCCATTTACCGTGTAAATGGATGGAAACTCTGCAGTCCTACAGAGGACAGGAACTTTCCATTTCTATTAAAATCCCCAAGTGTCACATGGCAGAACCCAAAATGGCAAAGTCAGATGTTGCTCCTGGTTGGGCCTTTTGAGGTAAATGGAAAGTAGGGCACCAATAGGGCTTTACTGGGCTGTCCAAACAAAGCACTAGGGGTATGCATGTTAAGGTTACTAAAGTATTTTAAGTTTCTAAATCTGTTGCTGATGGAAGACAGAAAGTCTGATGTGGTATGTTGTATCTGTAGTGCAGGTATTTCTCTGGTCAGTCTGTAGAGAAACTAAATAACCTTTTTTTCACCTCACCGCTGTGGACACTACATCCTCCCATACAGCAGGTGCCAGAGACAAACTATTTATGGTGCTCACAAAGTCTGATAAACCCTAAAGCAAACTAGATTAGCTGAACTGAGGTCAACCATAAAAAATAAAAACAAGAAATGAAATGTGAACTGTCGCTATAAGAGGATGTTGAAGCGGCTGCTTCAACATCCTCTGCAGGTTTCACTCCAGACACGTAAAACAGGATCTGACACCAACCGACTACATGCTCACAAACAGCCACAGGGACTGCAGTGTAAACACACTTAAGCACACACTCTCACAAAACTAAATGACTCATTTGCAGACGAGGTCATGACCGGTTGCACCTAATTTTGCTGATTTTATTTTTATTTTTTTTGCACCAGTACAATCATCCTGAAATTGAAGATAATTTGGGGAAAAAAAATCAAAAAAACAAAACAAAACACTGATGCCCAAAAGCGTTGGTCAAATTTTTAAATATACATGGGCTACCTGGTAAAAAAAAAAAAAAAAAAAAAGGGGGTGAAATATGGTGCAACTGTGTGCACAGATGGCTAACAATATGGGTGCTTGGACCACTTCATCAGCTTATCACCAGGAAACAATAACACACACACACCCATGTACCCAGATCTGTGAATCACCTTGGTGGATAAGTGTAACAGACTGTAACATTACTATATTTCTAGTCAGAGCTGTGAACCTTTCCATGACCTTAAGATCAAAAAGTTTTTAAGATTCGGTTTTCTGCACAGGATAATCTTCCTCTGCAGGACCGTACATGGACTGGGAAGAATTTCTAAACTGTTGTGTCTTCGGAGCATTAAGACAAGGCTTCAGCGATTTCATTCAGATATCCAGCAGCTTTAAATCATGTTGTAATGATTTAGAGTCATACTGTTTTCTTACTAAATAACCGCAGCGACACATGCTGTGCAAACATTTACTTGCTGATATAATCTGATCCTACCATTTTTTAATAAATGACACCATGATGTTTGGATGCTTGGGACAATTGCTAGGTAATTAACAACAACTCTGTTAATAAGAGCTACTTTTAATTAAAATCCCAACAGTCACTGTGTTGCACTGTAGTTTTATGCATCGACAGTAAATCACTGACCCAGTTAAATACCAAATTAAGTCTAAATTTAAGACTCTGCATACATCCCTACATTTCCTCTTTGGTGTTATTTATTATTTCCTCCCTGTTGTGCTTCCACATTGTGCGATGGAACAATGCGTCAGAGCAGTTTTAGCAGCCTTTTGTCTACTCACATACGCACACTCACACACCCATACACACACCCAGCAGTATTTGGGTATTACAGGGGATTACAGCACAGGCTGGAGTTAATGAGCTCACAATTACTGTTAATTCCATCTGCCACCAGGATCAGGTCGTGCCAGTGGCCACAGCTAGAGGTGTGCGTGGAAACTAAGAAAGATTCATCCTTAGATGGACAATGAGAAGAGATTATGTTTTATGTGCTTGCAGCTGACAGCAATGGCCTCAAGGTTGGGCACACACAACTGCTGCTGTGCCCTGCTCCGCGCTTGGATTAGCTGTCAGAAATGTGTGATATAAGACGCAGAGCAGAATTGCAGTTTTGATAAAGTCACTCATTGCTCCACCGAGAGCTGCCTCCAAGGTGTGATTGTGCATGGAAGAATATTGAGGTCCATTACTCTTCCAGGTTTTCCTTCACAAAGACGGTGACACATTCCACAGAGGCTTATTTGCTTTCTGTGAGTGGAAAACCAGATTTAACAGAAATCCTGGTCAGTCAAATGTGGTTTTCTCCGTATGGTGGAGAGTTGTAGATCAGACAGACAAACAAAGGACTATAGTTTAAAGGTAGAAAAAAAAAACCTTGTTTGGCGAGGGAGTTAGTGACTTAGTCTCTTTGCAGCTCTTTGCAACTCAGTTTGTGTAGACTGTTTATGTTGGCTTTATACCATTGCTTTTCCATGACAAGAAACAGGACATCTGACAACAACAGAACAACGCAACCCTTTATTTAAGAAATACTGAACAAGGCAACTGTCTTGGAACAAAAAAAAAAAAAAGAAAGGCACAACTGTTGATCATTGGGTCATCTTGATCTTCTCAAATCCTAAGGCCAAAAAAGGATAAACGGGAGGACGCAAGTAGCAGATACCTTGAAAGGCAAATTCATCTCTTTTATCTCTTCTTGGTCTAATATCCCTGTAGTTAATCTTGCCAGTTAGGGTCAAAGTTTGAAGATTAAGTCTCTTCTGGTCTAAACAGGCCTGATGCAGAGATTTAAAAATCTGTCACAATACAAACAACGCACTTTAAACATAACTTGCAGTGATAGGTATAAGTAAGTAGAGGGTTTCGCCCAGAAAACTTGCTATAGAGTCTTAAAAAAGACAAACATCAAAAAATTTAATTTATATATTTTTGGCACTTCAATTGTTTCATTCTAATTAATTTGTCCAAATTTTCTGATCCTCTATCTGCGACTTGTCACTTTATTTGCTGAACTTATCAGAGCGTAGATACGTAAAGACAGACATTGGTTACGGCGTTCCAGTGAATAAAAAAAAAAAAAGACACACCTCAGACTCCCTATAAATTCACAACTAAAGAGACTCTTTAACCCGTCACCGATATTGGAGCATAAAAAAACTTTAACAAAATAAACAAACAATGCTTAGCCTGGTGACATGCCAAGCTTACAGTACACTGGTGGAAACCCTGAAGTAAGAACAGCAGAGGTCGAAGAGAATTGCACAACTCTGAAGAGTGTTAGAGGAGATGACCGGCAACGTTCTGTAATAACCCATTAACCTGTGATCTCCAAAGTTCCTCTCTTCTTCACTAAAGAGCCAGAAGTAGAAGAAGGACAGCACTCCTGGGACAACTTCGAATGGCCTTTTAAATCACCTATATAAGTAGTTCAGTCTGGAGCTTCTCAGTCCAAAACTCAACGCCTAAGAACCAGGGAGGAGCTCAAAGGGGGGAATACCGGCACACAGACGCAGGGGACAGGGGTTGGATCTCGGGTTAGAATTACCTCTGGCCTCCATCCAGATATGTCAGCTGATTTAACGGCTATGTAAAATAACGGCGCAGAGCGGATGTTTTGGTTCAAAAGAGAAAAAGGGGGAGGGGAAAAAAAAGAGAAAGTAAGAGGGAGCAAAGGAAGGAGAAGACAGACTGGGAGGTTTCATTTTTTGAATAAAGCATATTTCTTCCAGGTTGCTGTTAACTTAAAGCAGCTGTGCAGAAGACAGTCCGAGACATGTGCTAAAGAACAAACACAAGTGTTCCCACAAGCAGCTGCCTTTTAATCAACAGAACCAGGAGAAAAGTAGCAGAGCTGGCAACAATTTAAACCAAGCAGCAAACACATGGAGATAAAAAACAAACATGATAACACTGAAAAGGAAATAATAAGAAATACATCACAGCAAACATGCAGCATCCTGGGAATTGCTGTGACATTGTAAATTGTATTTTTAATCACTTTTGCTTGCAATGGAAGATTGTAGGCAATCAGTGAAGCAAAACCCAAGAAAGGAATATATGATAGAGTCTGTTTTGTTTTTATCTGCAACTGTTTCGCAGTGGAAACTTTGCTGAAAAGAAAGAGGCTTGTGGATACCAATGATTTGGTGATGTTTGTGAAAAGCAATGATTTCTTTTTAGATGGGGGGTTCTGACCATCCGGCCTCTGGTGACGGTTAGTAAAATTGGAAATTTCTTCATTTTTGTTATTAACGGACTCAGACTTACCCAACTAGATAAAATCACACTGGCAGCAACGAAAATGCTGTTTGCGATACACTGATCTTGTGCCCAGAAAACTCTTTAAAGTCAAATATTAAATCAATAATACTAAAAGAAGTATATATTTTTATTAGAGTTGAGATTTAACAATTTTGCATAACTTTATAACTTTATTTTGATGAGGAAAATGCTTGACACATCTGCATAAAAAAAAAAAAAGAGTCATGTGATCTGGCAGAATATGAGACTACAAATCTAACTTGAAGTCCACTAAGTACCTGCCAAAGGTTGCCCAAATATTAGGTAAAGAGAAAAGATTGAAAGGCCCAGTGACTGGAGCTGAGACTCTCTTTTACCTCTGCTGGCTGAGATAAAGCAGGCCCCCAATAAAACATTCACGGTTGTGAAAGCACAGACAATTTGTTGTGCGGCTGTCTGTTTTTGTCTGTATTCGTGTCATGTGACCACGTGTAGTATCGACCGGGAGACGCACCCAACACCTGCTGTCCCTCCCAAGAAATTCACATTCGTTGGCCACTTAAAGTGAGCTTAGAAGACATTCCTTACCCTCTGGACACCCAAAACATACACTTTACATTCCAGAGAGTATATTCTTGGTTTCCACTCCCTAATCCTTCAACATATGGAGATGCATATAAGCATACCACTCCAAAAGCACACACAGCCAAGGAGAGAATGACAAATCGAGCTTGGGCAACCATCTTACTTCATCTCCACTGCAAGATATTCTCAGAGTTTTTAACATTTCCCCAAATTTTCATGAGAGGGACTTTGGTGTCCAGTTAAATTTACATCCTGAGGTCACTTTTCAGCACGACTGTTTATGTTCGCCTCAAAGCTTTTCCCTTATCCCCAACTGCCAGTTAAGGTGCACTGTTGTCTGCATTCACTCCTGCTTCGGCTTTGATGTTCCAGAGAAACACACTAAACCACAGGAGGGTCCACCTCATGAAAATATGAACGCTGTCTGTGAACACCAGCTCCTGCGTGTACAATAAAATAAGACGACTATGTGTCTGATGAACGCAGGTTACAAGCATCTGTTGAAGCACTCTGAGGTCTTCCTAATGATCTCGTAGGCAGCGTAAGAAAAATAAACCTACTCACAAAACAGCAAGACTATTATAGGATACCTCGTATCCTAAAATCTCTGGCTCTCTCCTATCTTTAGCTATGTCTAGTGAAGTTTATTTACATAGCATGTTGCAACAACAAAGCATTTCAAAGTGCTTTACATGATAAAAGCATCCCACAACAACTAAACAAAAAAAATAAACAAATTGCAGTTGCAAAATAATGAGAAAAATGAAAAAGTTGCAAACCAAACCAAAACCATGATGTTCTCATTATTAAAGAAAGGCAATTTTAAACAAAAGGGGTTTTAACCTTGATTTAAAGGGACTTGTGGTTTCAGCTGTTTTGCAGTTTTCTAGAAGTCTGTTTAGAAGAGAATAAAATCATGAAATGCGGTTTCTCCATGTGTGGTTCTGGTTCTTGGGATAAAAACCAGTTTGATACAAGAACAACAGGTCTTTAATTTTTTTTGGTGATATTCAGTTCACCGGTAAAAGTATGTCAAAGTCTATTCTCTTACATTGACTCCAGGGAGTCAATGTAAGGATTTTAGAACAGAGGCGATGGGCTCCATTTTCCTAGTTTTGGAGAGAAACCAAGCAGCAGCGTTCTGGATAAGATGCAGCAATCTGACTTTCTAAGAAGATCCGTGAGGACACTGTTGCGGTCATCATTCCTACTAATTATAAACGTATGGATGAATATTTCAAGAGCTTGCCAAGACATTATTTTGGAAATGTTTGTTAGATGATAGAAGGCCGACTTTGTAATTGTGTTTATGCACCTCTTGAAGGTTCAGGTCTGACTCCTGATTTCAGGAATATTCAGATGTAACAGCCGAAGCCTTGTGATCGTTCCTCTTTTGATCCAACAATAATTACTTGCATTGATTTGCTCAATACATCTGCTAAGTGCTTGAGTGGCCTCACAGTCACCTGGAGACGTAATGCAGTTCACTGCAGCATCCACATAGGCAAAAAAAACAAAAAACATTGCTGAAGAAAGTGTGACTAAGAGGATCCTCAGTCCTTAGTGTTACTAACTTAACACCATTTTTTATCAGTCTTGTTCGTTTTTTTTTTAAAGTGATAATGCCACATTTTCATTTGAATAAAACAATGCCATATTAGGGTGTGAAAAAACATAAATCGTTGATGCAAGTCATTTGTAAATGTGTTATTAAGGTTGTGAACAGTGGGTGGTTCTGGGTATGTGGTAGTTCATGCTGAGCAGGCTGTTTGCATAGAATTCAGATGACACCACATGCATGCAGTCGCACACAAAGCGACGCAGTCAGCTTGTGTTGGATGGCTCTTAATATATGATAACTGGGCTAACCAAATCTTTGTGTTGGCTGGATATGGTGAGCTAATGGTGCATGTTTAGTGTGTTTGTGCACACACACTGACGTATATGAGCGAAAGAAAACCTTCATCAGCTCTGGTTTTAATCATAGAACTTGGTGACGGTTTGAAGGGCGTATGCTTTTTTTTGTGCCAGATTATAATTATTTTACAGTTTATCAGACATTTGACAGCCAGCCTGTTTAAGCACAAGTGTCCAGCTCCAAAACACAGATAAGAACAACCTACATGGCCCTGCACAGGCTGACGCTTGAAGGTCTCTGAAAGGCTTTGTGGACATTCTGTATTAAACTACGCCTTGTGAAGACGTTTATAATTTGCCATTATATAAATTTATACTCCATTTAAGCAACAGATGAAGTAGTGTATAGCTGTGAAATTAAAGCAGGTTTTTGAATTTTGTCACAAATAAAACTAAAAAGAAGGAGGGTTGTTAGATATCATTAATGACCAACCAGCTACATCAAACCAAGGAACACAGCAGGGATAAAAGTGTGAACAATTTTACTGCAGTGTTATAAAAATCTTACGCTTTAACATTAAATAGATCACTGTTCAATCCAACATCCCAAAATTAAAAGAAATAAAAATGGAACAACAAAAAAAAAAAACCAGGACAGAACCATCCAGCTCAACTCACAAACCTACCAAGGAGAGCATTAATTAGCGGAGCAACAAAGAGGCTCTTGAGCAATTCAAGAATTTTATTAAAAAAAATTGCCTAGAGCGGTGTGTGCATGCATCTTCTTCAAAAACCATGTATTCTTATTTTTTCAGATTTATATTTGTGAATATAAATCTGGAAGTACACCGATACATTATTTCGCTTATGTGTCATTGTACTTCCACTTCACAATTATGCAATTTGCTATATTTCACCCAATGGTTTATTATATAAAATTCCAAAATGATGCATTGAAATTATATCATATTACTTCAAGTGGTTCAAGTGATCAGTGGGTTAACCAACATGAACAAAGCAGACTCCTAAATTTCAAAACTATATCAATAATATCCTCCCCTTCATCCTATGTTGTACAATTTGTCAACTATATGGTCCTGCTTTATTTATCCATTCCAATCAACAGCTTATTCATATGAGCTGATCTACATTAGCCCACTCTATATGCCAATGCATACTCTTAAGTAATAAGGTGGGCGGCATGATGATTTAAAGGAGGCTTGCTATATTTCACCCAATCACTGCAGACACAGGGAGAGAAATGTAGGTCAGCCTTTCAGAAGAATGCGGCTCGGTTCTGCAGCGGATCAATACGAACACACCCACTCATACCTGACAGTCTGCTAACTGGTGGAGATCCTGCACGCACCCACCACCATCAGCAACTAGTTGCCATCCTATAATAAATAAAACAATGGATCCGTCATTGTGCGCATGCATTTTTAAGACGCGTGCGCACTCTGTACACTTCAGCATCAATAGATGATTTATATTACTGTGTAAATGTGTTGGCAGTGATCTGCTTTCAGATGTCTACCGGCCAGCATGGTATTGAAGACAGAGCTGGTGGCTTTGCGCACTGATGTCTGCTTGATTCATCTACAGAAAAACCGTCCATGTATCCACATTAGAAGACCGTCACACAATTACCCTGTCAGTCACAATAGCAAAACCTGCCAGCGTGCAGCTGTTGGTAGTTTTATGAATGAGACATGCCGCTGCTCATTTTTACGCACCGACTCCGCCGGAACCTCTGCAACACACTCACCGCGCTCACACGCCTCACATATGCGTGGATAAAAGCCGATGTCACTAAGGTGTAAATTAGTTTCCCTTCCGGCTCTCGGTCACACATACACACGTTCTCGCGGGTCGCATCTATTTACCTTGACAGAAAGTGCATTGTCCTCCCTGCGCGCTGCGGAGCCGACAGCTGCAGCATTTTCCCATTCAAAACGCGCCCGCTCATTCTGCTACCATCCAGCTCTCACGCCGCTTTGTTCCCGTTCAGCATATCCCGCCTCTGTGGCTCTAATGGAAGAGAGACCCGGTAGGCTGCCTCTCCACTGACAACCAGGGAACCGCCTGTAAGAGTCAGCAGCGTTGACTGACACTCACCCGCAGTGCCTCCGCTCACTCCCTCTTTCCCTCTCTCTCTCTCACACACGGTCCAGAAAGGAGGGGCAGAGGGAGGTGATGAGAAAAGGAGGGAGGACAGATAAAAAGGCAACACCCCAAATTCCTCTTCCTTTCCTCCGTCGGCACCGTTTCACAGATCGCAAGCAGCTGCGCCCGCCGCTAAAACCGCACAGAGCTTCCAGCGCGCATCCAGCCACAGGATAAGCACAGAGTCATCAAATTCCCCGAAAGCGACACGACGGGTTGGCGCTAAATCTCAAATCTGTGCAGCTCGCTGACCCCATTCGTATTGCGGTTAACAGTACAGTGAAAACTGCCCTCTATCTACTTTACAGACTTTGTTATTACTTTAAATCTTAAAAAGATGTTAAAAAGCTACAAAAGATATAAGAAAGTTAACAATAGAATATTAAGCAAATCAAACAACTGAACAATCTTTGGACTAATTAGAAGTATAAAAATGTATGCACAGACCTTGGTTATGACCAAAAAAAATATTTGGCAATCTTTTATGTTTTTTGAGTTATTTTCTGTCTCGAAAATCAAACATTTTATGTATTTTGCACAGCGCGGCTTTTCAAGGAGTATTTTCAAATCTAAAGATACCAGCCAGACTTTTCATTAACACTTAATAATCTTTAAACATAGCATGTCCCATTTAATATGTTGTATGATGAGTTTTATTTAATTTCATTTTATTTTTCTATCCTTTATCAAACACAAGCTTTCATACCTTTGGTAACATCTCATGCATGAGGCCACTGATCAGGGTTCTTTTGAGTTATATTTATATGTTTTTTACAGGGTTTTCCTGTTCAGTCACTTCTTTTAAGTTCAATTTGTTCTATAAAGGGTAGAGTCTGTATGGCTACAGCAAAATATTGATTATTGATTAAATTATTGGCTTTTATTAAGATACACTCTTTTATTATAAATGAAAAAAAGTGTATTTCGGTGGTGACTGTACAAATTATGTTGTAAAATATTTGAAATATTCTTGCTTAATTTAGGTTGATATAGTCCTTAAAATAAGTACAGTGATTGTCACATAAAATACTTAATAACGTGGGCTTGGCAGGGGAAAGAATAATCTCTCATGAGTCCCGTGGCAATTTCAGCATCTTTTTAACTTTATAGAATTTTTTCCTAAGCAGTCACTGGCTATGTGGAACAAGCTTTGGCTAATAGCCAAGCCATTGATGCCACAAAGAGACCTCAAATCACATTGTAATGAAGTGAGGAGGTTAAATGACTCCATTGTTTCTCGTGTAACAAAGTGTGTATTGCCTTCAGGAGAATCACAAAGCAATAGTCTGGGTATCATGTATCCACTCCCGCGAGCTCGACCCCTTCCCAACATCCAGTGGTGTTCAAACACTTTCAGTACTGAGTGGACCCCTGTGAATAGATCTGCCTGTCTGCTGGCTCCGTTCAATAAGTGAATGAAGAGTTAGAGGGGCACGGGAAGGAGGAGGGAGATGGAGCTAATTAACAGTGTCTTTTTATTAAGGAGAAAGAAGGGTGAGTGCAAGAAAGGCAAGAGACAGAAAGGGAAGGTTTGGAAAATGTCCATAGAGGGAATAAGAATAATAAAAAGAAATCACTAAACCTCCCTGTTTAAATGCGGGTAAACAAAGAGGGGATTCTACTGCTCACTCACACTTCTACTGCAGAGCCAGGTGGGCACACAGAGTGCCTGCAGAGTGACTGGCACATTGGCATGCTGGACTGCAGGGGTATGGAGCTTCTGCCACTCCTGTTGCCTGGTGCTAATAAGAGAGGTAAACAGAAACTTTTCCTGCACACAAACATTCTTACTGACACACTTTCAATCGTCTTTCAATCAGTGCGAGCAAATGCTTTTATTCACGTCAGCTCTGATCCGAGTTTCTGGAAAGGCCAGTTGGACGGCGCTCTGTCTGCTTGGCAAGCTTTGACTTCAACCCCTGACTCATGTCCAGACATGCCCTCCGTGTCTCCAGCTCTGCTTATTTGCCTCGGACTCATCGAGGGCTATCTCTTTTTTTCACAACTACCTTCCTTTCCACTCACCGTCTAAAACCTTGGTGCTCATTTTCAAGGTTTCTGTTTGCAGTATAATTAGTTGGTGATGTAACTATGTAATGACAGTGTACAGGCAGGGTCATCCCTACGACCCTGGGAACCTGTCACTCCCCCCACTGATGAAAGAAACAGGAGACCTGGGAAAGCTCATCCCTCTTATCACACCAGGAGCACACACAGATGGATAGTTGCAGATTCCCATGCAGCATGTGAGCTTAGCCGCAAACCGAATAAAAAACATGTACAAATTCATCCCAAACACACACATCTATTACTCTGGAAAACTCTTCTCATCACAAGCCAAGTTTTTGCTCACATCGCTTCAGCGGCCAAACTAACATTCAAAGTCAGTTAAAAACATTCACTACATCACCTCGAGCTTTTCTTATCCACACATGTAGCTTCGCTTCCACAACAACCGGCAAAGTTTCTTTTTAACCCTGCGCTCTTTTTCTCTGGGAGGAATCCCTTTAAACTTTATTTGCTAACTTTTTGTTGGACACCTATTTGCTGCGCAAACCACAAATCTGGTCTTTATGAAAAAGTGCAAAGAACAATATCATTGTTTAAAGAAGTTTTGTTTGCAGTTTGTTGTAATTTAAAAAGGCGACAGAGCTTACAATAGGGATGCAACAAAATTTAATTTTGGGCCAATATTGATATCCAATATTAATATTGGTCTTATGGTCCTTCACTGCATCACTATAACTGTCACATGAATAACCTCCTCCACTTCGCTCTATAGAAAAATAGCAACAAAATGGAAATCCATATCTTTATTTGCTTTATTAGACTGATATGACTATATGTTAAAATGCCTAATATATGATAGCTATATTGTGCACTATATCATAGCAGAGATAGGGTTTAAAAGACATGAAGATTTAATTTCTTTGAAAGTTACTTCTGCAAATATTAATGTAGTAATTTTCAAGCAAATTATTAGTCAATGTTCTCAACAGATTTAAATTTCCAAGAATCTTAAAAAAATGCTCAAGAATCCAAATAAAAAGGATTTTAATTACTAAGCAAAGTGAGCAAAGGGGTCAGACTTTAGCATTGGAAAGTGTCTACAGTTTTCTACTGCCGAAAAGGTGGAAATAAAATGGCATGTTTTTATCGGTCGCTTCAAAAAGAAAGAATAAAAGTTTGTTGTGTGATTTTTCACCTGGGATGTGATCTAATTTGTGCATGTAATCAATAAAGTATGCAGCTAGGAATTGCAGAAATTATATAGATAATAAAAGTTATGCCAAACAGACTTTAGTGTCGTGGGGGTTTCCATTGGATTTCATTTCTCGATTTGAGCTTGCTCCAACGCTCCAGCTGGTTTTGCACTCTGCCAATAGCTACAAATATGACTGAGCTTGAAGGTTGCGCCAGCCAAGAAAAGGTGAATACATACTATGACAGATTGATCTATTAATTAAAGCCACATCATTCTGTCACTGAGACACTGTGTTATTGTAATATGCCTCATGGCTTCATCTGGTCATACCACTGACAGCATCAGAGACGCCCATATACAAGACGGGACAGCACATCAGCTATAATGCCAACCTGTTTTTACAGTCAACATTTTTAAGGCTTTGTGTCATGCCGTAAATATTCCCCTTAGCCTTGAGCAGGCTGTGATCGTGTGAAACATTCAGGCTGTCAAAAATATCACTTTTCTACATGTTTCAGCTAGTTGGACAAGGACTTTGGCAGACTTGTAGCGCTCACATGTACCTGAAAGCAAAGAGGCATGCATGGAAACAGAAGACTCTTTAGGGGGAATAAACAAACAGATATCCAGAGGTCTTTTTTTTTTTTGCATTCCATTTTTTTGTAGAGCTGTAAGAAACCATCCCTGTACCTAAGAATGGTGGAAAAAATACAATCTATTTCAAAACACCATCTTATGGCACAGCTGACTTAAGGTGTGTTTGAAGTGATCAGAAATACCAAAGCAGAGTCCTATAGAAGTGAACCCGACCTGACAGACTGTCAATGTGATTACATTGTTGGCGGTGAATGCCGAACCGTTCCTCGTGCCAGCACACTGAAAAAGCACCATCCCACTCAAAACAGCATCAGAGCATATTCAACATTTATTTTTGCATTTCGAACATTTAACTACCAATGGGCTTTTTATTGTGGTTGCATGACATGATCGTAGAAGGACTTCTGAGAGACTGTAAGCCAATCGTTTAGTCTACTGCCACTAAACAGCTCCAGAGGAAATTTACTGACAAACCTTCATCTTGCTTTGTGGGAATGAATGTTACCCAACTACACTTTACAAACCAGAACTCCCTCCTACCCCCCAAACTCTCTTACAACTGAGCAGCTCTTGCAGCTATATAGTCAGGTTTCAAAGTTCCTGCTACCTAAAGTATTTTTGAGTTCTCTCTTCCAAGCAGCAATACGTGTCTAAAGAAGTACTCTTGATTGAGGGACCCTCCATGTCAGTACCACAAAAAGACTTTTATTTACTTTGAGTGAAAAGGGAAGAATAACTTTGTGAAAGGTTTTGTTCTGTTAAGAGCAAGGAGTGGTGGAACTTGACTTCAAAGATGCTTTCTTGCTTTTAAGGGAGAAAGAGCCCAAAAAGTTCAAATGCAGCTCAAGAGGTTTCTGCAGCCAGTTCAACCTAAAGTCTGCTAATGAGAGAATTTTCAGTGCCGCACATGCTTGAAAGGATAAGATTAAGGAATAATGTAATGGGGAGAACAGGAAGGGAGGATGATGGCAGGGGGGCAGAAGGAAAAGTGTGTGACAAATGTTGAAACAGCTCCAGAGAATAGCACGGTGGGAGTCAATGGGAGGAAAGCAGGGGTGATTCTTATGCGCATTACACACCCCCATCACATCCCGCTGTTAGGAATCCAAGACTTGGAGTTTGCTGTTAAAATTGCATGTGTACATGTGTGTGTTGGCACATAGGAAGGGTTGATTTAAAGCAGCTTCGATGCAAAGCTTTCAAGGCTTCCAAAGATCTTTTCTGTAAACTGTAGTTTAATTTACCCCCTATATATGAACTCAGCATGATCTCTGAATGCAGTATAGACGAAAGAGAGTGCAAAACAGTGAGAGCAAGCTTAAAGAGAGGGTATAACATGTGTAGGTGTGTGGGGGTGTGTGTATAGTAGGCTTGGGTAGGGAAGGATATGTTTTACTTTGGGAAACAAACCTTTAGAAAGAGAACCTGATCATAAATAAACTACGAGAAGCACAAGTTTCACACTGAAAAACAAGATTTGGGTCAAAATAAAAAGTGAGAATGAAATTGCACAGGAAGTTCTGATCACAAACCTCAAGAGATGCAATCCAGTTTTCACCAAATCTGTGCAAACTTTTAGAATAAGCTCTCCAATATATTGGTAGTTCTTTGAGAATAAGAAGCATCTTTACTAGCCAAATTTAGGAAACAAACAAGGAATCTGACTTTGGTTCTACTTTACTCGCAATGAAGACATTTCAAACATAAATATATAGAAAGGCAACATGAAAACTATGTTTTTTAAATTTTGTTTAGAGTAAATTAGTAACGTATCGTGATCAACTGACTTAATACTTGTGTTTTTGAACTATGGGAAGAAGCTGGAGTACCTGGAGAGAACCAATGAGGAGAACTTGCAAACTCCATGCAGAGAGTGAGCAGGCAGGTTTTTGAAACCAGGACCTTCTTATGCAAGGCATGCAGTCATCAGACTAGCAATGTATATTACACTGAACTTTAGAGAGGAATGTCAGAAAGCTATTGGTAAAGTGTGAATTCTCCAATCAGAATTTCTTTGTTGAGCCCTTCATGACATATTCTCCTCAGAGGAGACTTAAATGAAAAAGTTTGTTGACTGAATGATGTCAGATCCATTGGTTCATATCTGAGCTTGTTGGTTTAGTGTCATGTTCACTGCCGGCTGTTGTTTTCAGGTCATAGGACCCTTTCCTCTCCCGCTGTGGGTCAAGTGTGATTCCATCGTAAGGAAGGAAAATAACGCAAATCAAAAACAGCTCCAGGAAGATGAAGATTCATCTCTTTCCTTCAAGGAAAGGGGTCGGGTTTACTCATCGGCCGAAAGCTGTGACATTCTGACCTCTGTAAAATGAAAGAGATGAACTCACTCGCTAACACTGTCCCATGTAGTTCTTTTCTTTTGCATGGATTGTTAACACCGAAACACATCCTTCTGAACTTTGTGGGGGTCCTGGAACTCACCAGACACACCCTCTGCCTCCCCAAAACTCAGATTGTCCTTGCAGAAGTCATTGAGTTCTCTAGTCCTTTTCAAAACCCTGCCATGAGAGGAAGCCAGGGATTATAGGGGATTATGCCATAGCGTCCCCATAAGGATTTACCTAAGCAACAGTTCCTAAGACTCAAATGAAAAAAAAAAAACCCCAAAAAACACTTTTTTCTTTCTTTGCAGAGAACAGGCAGATAAAGTAAAATAAAATAATAAAAAAAAAAACACATTCTACCATGACAAAATATTTTTGCACAGAGAATTTGACAAGGAATACGAAGAGCTGTCCAAATATCTTTATGCACATTATTTTTTTCTTGTAGCCAAAGTTTGCTCCAAAGTTTTCTTGCCTTCCAAATTAAATTGTGAGAATAGTTTTAAATGCAGTTCCCAAGCTGCAGTCCAGAACACGTGTTTGTTGCTCAACAGTTCATTTCACAATCATAAGATGGAATGTGGTCAAACTAAATACATCCAGGGAGTACAAGTCACGTCTTCTTCCAACTACTGACAGACGATAACATGGACATTAATATTTCAGTAGGAAAAAGGAAACACATCTGATAATAAATTCTCAGATTTTATGTAATGAATAATATAACATAAAACTAACTCTTAAAAGAGGTCAAATACGGCCCCAAAATCACTGTGTGACATATTCTGTTATTTCTCATTTAAATAAAAATAAATACAAAATACTTAAGCTGGTCTGAGTTAAAGACATTACAATGTCTTTTGAAGCAATTAAACAGTTTGAGATACTGTGAGAAAGTTATCTCATCAATGGAAAATATTCACGATCTCTTTCCAGTCTTCTGAGTTATCGATGACTCAGCAAGTTATCTCTACTGCTCAGTGACTTTAAAAAAAACACTCAAGCAATAAATGCAAAACTTGTCATGTCTCAGCACAATAAATGTTATCAGAAAAGTTGTCAGAGGAAGGTCCTCTCTAGAAAAAAAACAAAACATGGCTTTACGTGTTTGATTTGGAAAATTGCAAAAATAAATAAATAAAAATAATAAATAAAAAACAAAAAAAAACAAAAAGGCTGCATTTCACCCCAGAGTAACTTTCTGGTGCATCAGAACTATGGGATCGTAGATTCCAACAATTTCAGTGTGTTCTAGAACCGACAGTGCATGTTTAAATCTCAGAAGCTCAGATGTGGGAACAATGTCAGACTCAATTCGAGCGTGACTGGGAACTTGGAAGATCCAGCTTCTGAATCCTCAGAGAATCCACTGCAAACGAGAGAACTGGGGTTTTCCTTAAACTGGGTTTCACAACAGGACAACTTCATATACGTACATAATAAAACTGCAAAATGCTCAGAGGTCTACAGAAACAAATGTCTGCCAATGACAAACGACAGTAAAGAATTTTGAGTACTCTATTAGGTCCTCCTCTCTTTGAGTGGTCGTTGCCAAAAAGTGGCTCTACTGGTATTGAATCATTAGGTGTGTTTAGTCTTCACAAACTTCTTTTAATAACATGGTGTACAATGACACGCATAATTGTTCTTTTGAGGACATATTCAACTAATTTTAAGCACTAGTAAGGACCAGACTTTTTTATGTCCTGAAATATAAAACCTTGGAATTATAGGAGGGCCGTCTTATATTTCACCTTGTCTGTTTGTGAAGACAAAGGGTCAGATCCATTAGGTGAAACTCTCATACAGAATCCACTGGAGTGACTTAATATGCCTGAGAATTCACTGTCACCCCCTAGAATGAGCTTAAAGTGTGGGAGAGGGATTTTATTTATTTGTTATTTATCCATTATTTTACTAGCAAGTGACTTGAAATAAAATCTCTTTTTCAGGGGTTATCCAGGTGTCATCCTTGACCTGTCGAACCTACAACTTGGTTATGAAAAAGCAGAATACGGACGTATGATGGATAGAGGAATAGATTATCGTGAACATCCCTCTGAATCTCCACATCTCAATCTTCATTAAATCACCAGCAGTGTGTCAGAAAATGGGAGACGGGGTGTGTGTGCAGGTGTGTGTGTCTGTGTGTGCCACTGTAGCAGACAAACAGATTAATGTCATTAGTGTTTGTCAAAGACCTCCTGCTGCTATAGCTGGAGCTGGTTACATCATCGCTGAAAGAAAAAAAGCCAGACAGATGAACAGTAGAGTTAAATGCACACTCAGCATTTTTATATGAACTACATATGGTGACATATCATGCTGCAAAAGTGCTACTTTCATGCTTAGCCAGTTTAAAATGAACTCACTTTATATGGAAGGCAGGGTGCCAAAGTCAGTGACAAAGAAATCTCCATATGACTTTGTTTATACACGCAAGTGATGATGTGAGACTCTTTTAATCGGCTAATAAAAAAAAAAAAAAGCTTTTAGTGTATCTCTGTGTGTGTGTGTGTGTGTGTGTGTTCTTCATGGGTGTTCGCTCTACTGTTTGGGTCCACACGTGCTGGAACAAAGGCAGCGCGGTCTTCCCCATTGAGTCGAGTTCTTTTAGCAATGACAGCAAAAGTAATTGATTACACGCCACACTGAGCAGACAGAGCCAATAGAGTGGCACACAGAGGCAGAGAGGCCCAGAGAGGAGCAGGTATCCAACACATAACCCACCTTTACCCTCCTGAACCACATCCCAGTCTGTCTCTCATCAACATTTCATGCAAACTGCACCACCTCTGACACACAGTTGCACACAAGCATGAAAATCAGTCTGCCATAAACAAAATGATAGCCCTTTCTTAAACAGAGTTGAAGGAAGATGTTAGAAAGAGTTATTGTCAGGAGTTTGATCTCACTATGTGAAATGTCAGCTTCATTTTAAGGAAATCAAATCATGTAGCCTTTCTTTTAAAAGTGATTTAGATTTGATTACTGGACTATGTCATTATGGCACAGTCTGATTACAACCTTAGTTATAATAACATTCAGCGTGTGGGAGTGGGCTGTGCTGTTTTTGTATAGGAGGTGGTCTGTAACTTGACTGCAGAAGGAGTCAAAGTTCAAAGATCACAGATGAGAGAAAACCTACATGAAAGTCACACGATGAGCAGGTTTGCAACAAGTCTCTCACCAGTTTATTACCAGTCAGACAATTAAATTTATAACGGTGTCTGGGAGAAGAGTCTTGATGTTTGGCCAGTAGGTGGGGTCAGAGTATCGAAATATTAAACTTGACCTAAAAAACACACTTTGTTCCTACACAAACACAACTGCAGGTTCATGTAACACAAGTTTAAAGGAATCAACGATCTTATACGGTGGAGAACACTAAAGGTAAGATTTAAGCATAACCAAGACAAAAAGTTAAACTCAATTAAAAAAGCTTGAACGTTTAAATGCAATCTCATTTGGTCACAAGGCCGAAGTAACCCGCTGATGATGTCTAAACTTATTCCAGGCACCACTATTTTCAGAACACGTCAGTTGCAGACAAAAAAAAAGAAAAAAAAAAAAAGTTTACCATATTTCTGTTTCACTTCTCTATACAGTGCAGCACTGACACATAACATAAACCAGCTCAGTTCTGTTATTTCTAACAAGTACTGTATATGGCACTGAATGCACATACTGCACTAACCAGACTCTGCTTCAGGGAGTTGTGTTTGTGTCTCTGAATGTGTATGTGTATGTTTGTCCTGCTCCGCAACAAATGCTCTCATAATTCAGGCACTTAGTGCAGTGAACCGACCTCTCTTGCTCTCTGGTGTCGGGGATGAGTGCTCTTCCATCCATGAGCTAAAGCGTCTGCAGCTACCGGGGCAGAAAATGAGCCACACACTCAAGGTATATTTGACCTTTGGATGTGTGCATGTAAAGCCTCTGATCAAGACTTGAACAACAATTGCAAATCAATAGTGTTTGTTACAACCAAGTGGATTTCAGTGGATAACTTGTGTGGTGGGTGATGACCCCACCAGTAGGTGGTCTTGTTTTGTTCTTCGGGCTCAAGGCTGACATCAGTGGTATATGACACACCTGGGCCTACAGAGAGTTCCTCCTGCCTGCTGCACTCCTTAAGCAGTGGGGAAATCTCCCAGGTTGCCTTTGAAACTTTGGTGGAAATGTTGCTTTTGTGTGCTTCATACACTCCCACAGACCATTCACTTATTCATTACTAACTAATATGCCATGTTATTTTTCTTAAATGTATTTAAATATTTGAGTCAGGCTGTTGCAAGTGGAGGTTTAACCAGAATATAAACCTGGGTCATCTCACAGCGGAAGCAGTAATCAGCAACATGTAGTTTATGTCTAGCAAGCCATGCTACAAACAATTTGCCAGAGCATTAAAACAAAATTACATGCATGGTTTGCAAAACTGAATCACAGACAATTAATGTTATCTTGTTTATAAAACAAATCTGTGTTTTCCTGTGGAATTAAGGTTTTTACCCTTTGCATTACCCTCTTTCAGAACATTATTCCTCCATAAACACAGCCATGAACTCATAATGGATCATTTTGTTCACATCGTAAGAGTTGATTAGGAAAGCTTGTACCTCAGTGTGCTTTTAGAGAATGTTACTGGGACAGAAACCAAAGGGTTGTGGTGTATAACTCAGCTGAGCAATTTGGGTGGCTACATGTTGAGCATTTCCAGATTTCCCTTTTATCTGGCTGAGGTCTGTGTTACCATCCAAATGCATTCAGTGCCTATTTTGCACACAACATTTTTTGTTGACACCAAATGTTGACACCTTTCCATCATAAAGACTAAAATAGTTATTCTTTTTGTTTTTGTTTGTTCACATTTACTCAGTCCTAAAAAGAAAGTTTCCCCTGCACTTACATATTTACTGACATTTAAGCATTTCCTTTACAAAAGCTCCGCATTCATAATGGATACTTTATTGTGAATACAGTGTAACCTTTTTTTAAACATAATCTTATTCAAGTTCCCAGACATAAACACTCAGAAAGGAATCTTGTCATACTCTACCCTGTCAGTGTTTCCCGGTAAAAATGACTCGTGTGTGAATAAGACTGCGTGACGGACTGCAGAGGTTCCTGGATCCAGATGGAGGAAGAATTTGTCTTAAGAGTTGAGGTCCTGACTCAAAAAATTAAACTAATAACTGGTAGAAGGAACAGTGACTCAGGCTGTGTGTGAGAGAGTATATGGGGCCTGTGCGAAGTCCTGTCATGTTATGGTCACAGTAAGTGCACCTTTCCATGTGAGTGTGAGTCATGTCTTAACTTTAGTGACTCATGGTGAGTACAGAGTCAAATCAAGCTTTGTTTATTCACAAATTCACATACTTTGCCCCTCAGATAATTTCCTTTTCTACATAAAGTGAGAAGGTATGCATAACCCTGACAAAGAAATGAATTATGCATTGAGGGAAATCCAATGTACAATACATACCGAGATGAGATGTGGAAGAGTACGGTGACCTGTGTATGATGCTGCTGGTGTCTGAATGCAAGCAGGATATATAATAAATTATGCGATTATGGAGAGGATACAACAGGAAAGCACTCAGACAATTTGTCAGGGAGGAGGGACCTCTTCAGGGAATGGGGGAACGGCAGCACCAGTCTGCCCTCTAGTGGGAAACATATATTAGTTAAGGAGCAAAATTAGAAACTATTTAGCTCTTTATTTGCGGTTTGCAAGAGAAACTTAAAGCAATAAAATGCACAAACTACTAACTAAATAGTATTCAGAAGTGGATGTTTTTGTAGTAAAACTTGCAAAAACATTACAACTTTGGGAAGTTGCTCAGATTCCTACTCTATTTCGACATTTAATAACTACCAGTTGTATAAATATGTAATGTACTTGCAATAATAAAATAATATTGCACTTTAGACCAAAGATGAGTACCCTCTAAGAGAATCTATGGCAATTTCAGTCATAAATTTCCCTTAAACAGAAGAAAAAAGAGAGATAAAAGTAGATGTGTTTTCCTTTGGTCTACCGGCCTGTCAATCTGTTTTTAGTGTTGTTTGACATTTATGTCCCAAACTCTTTATCTTTTTCTTGTAGAACATTGACCTAGTGGTTTGGCTTCCTAAAAGAAACTTTATATAACCTTATTGGTGACCTGCAACAAAGCATCTCTACAGGGGTTTAAACTGTGTGTGTTGCAACTGTTTTTATTGTGACTGGGGGTGCATTTTTGTGATTACCGTGGAGATGTCGAGCTGTGGCCTGAAAGGGCCTTTTTTTTTCAGTTTGCTTGGATGAACTCTGACTGCAGCTGACAAACACTCAGCCAGAATCGAAGCTCACAATGAGATATAATGTTTTTGTTCGGTGTCCTCAGAGTCGGTCACTGAAACATGACTCTGCTTCTAAAGTTGTGTGAAAAATGCAGAATCGTACATTTTGAGCAAGTAGTGAAAGAACATCGAGGGAGCACAGCTTAGATCATTTTCAGCAGCTCTCCTAAAACTTTATTCTGTAGTGACTAGAAGTGCAGGCTTAATGGTGGAGCAGTAGTTTGCAAGTTGAGGGTTTAAAACCCAGCCATGGGCCCTTCTATGGAGTTTGTATGTTTTACATGTAACTGTGTGGGTTCTCTTTGGATACTTTGGCTTCTTCAGTCCAGTGGTTACTTTTAATTGTTCTCAGAAGTGAATGTGTGTGTATGCTTGTTTGTTCTGTGTGTCTCTGTGTTGTCCTGAAATGGACTGAGGATCTCGCCCCTGATTGGTGTTTTCTGCTGACTCTTGAATAGACCATGAATGGGTGGATTATTAAAAAGTGACTGAAATTTGATATTTTTATGACTGGCCTTGATTGACTGGTGGAGAACTCAAAAAGCGGATATTTTCTCTGAAAAGTAAACACACCATGAACAAGCTAACATGTCACACCAGTTTTCATGGTGAAACTTGAGTGCGGGAAAAATATTCACAGTTTATCAAGAATCTTTTTTAAAAAATTTTCTATAAAGGGATGCTAGCAATTACTCAGACTGCTACAATACAGAGCTAGACTTTATTTAATGGTGCTGGTCATTCCTTCACCATTTGAAACTTTTTGACGTTTCAGACCCAACTATTTCTGGAATAGAATATCAAATCATGCATTTCATCATTAGTAGGCTAAGGAAAAAACTGAAGAAGTAACCAGGAAGGTGCATTGTATTACAGCAAAGTTATTTTGTTTTACCTTTTCAAGCCCTTAACCTGTCTGTTATAGAAGATGTGGGGCATAGAAACTTTGGCAGGCTTGCCTCTGATTGGTGCAGTACTGATGGAGATATTATTCTTGTGTATATGTTCCAACTAAAGCCATGAACAGCAGAAGCTATCAAGGTGATTTATCCTCTTGTGACCTATTCTAATGATTAGGATCTGAACAAACAACTTATGTTCATTTTTTCAGGTTACCATGTTATGGTAGTCAACATCCAGACAGATAAATTTATACAACTGAATCTTGTTTGAGATTAAGTCAGAACATGTTTATCTGACTGTGGATGTGAATTAGTTGCCAGATTTCTAAAGATTTCTGTATTCTAGCATTTTCAGCAGGTTGCTCCATGTGGAAGCCTGTTAGCAACCCCATCCAGCTTAATAATGGGAGGATCTCTCCATGGGGCCTTGGAAATGGTGACAACAGTCCCTGATGCTGCAGGAGGGCTGTTCTCAAATTCGAGCAGTGGAAACATCTGATATGAAAAACAGGCAAGAGAGGGTGGTGGGACTGTGATTTGTTACAGGAACTATATGGTCCTGCTTCATTATTTATGGTCAAAATAAAGAGGTGTGGTAAGAAAAGGGGTTTTAAAACTAAAGAGCACACACTCACCCATTCTCTAAGTCGTCAATATCATCATCGTCGTCATCATCATCATCGTCGCCATCGTCTTCGTAGTCGTTTGGATTCTTGCCTCCAAGATCGCTGTCACTGAGGTAATCTCCCTTCAGGAGAGATGGATCTGAATCCTCCAAGTCTTCTATGAGGTGGATACGTGAGCTCTGGCTAAGGCGGAGGGGAATGTCAGATGGGGCGCTTCCTGTGGATGGGGCGTCGCCGGCCTGCAGACGGGGGCTTGCTTGCCCGTGGCGCCATGACAGAGGAGAAGAGCGGTTGGAGAGGCTAGAGATTGAAAAGGCAGCGGCTTCATCGCTGTCATAGTTGATGGTCCCCTCCACACAGCTGCTGGATGGGAAGCAAACGGAAAGGTCAAAAAGTTTATTAATTTACTCATCTGTCCTGATAAGAGCTCAGCATCCCAACACATTCTGAGTACACAACTTTGATTGGATGATGTTTTGTCTGAATGCCAGATAATGTATTTGTACTGTGGATATGAAGTCCTCTGTGGAACTGAGATGAGGGAGATCTTTCATTTGTTTATTTGGGTCCCCACTAGCCATTGCTGTAACAATGGCTATTCTTCCTGGGGTCCACATCAAAGATCTACGCACCTTCTTATCCAAGTAATCCACTCATGTGGATTGAAGGAAAGTAAAGGTCAATGCTAAGGTAAAAGTCCTTGCATCATATATTTGTGTAAAGTACGTGAAGATTTTATAGGACACTATATCCTCTGTCCATGCTATAGAGTTAAGCCTCAGCCTAACCCAGTGACATTATTTAGGAGGTTTTAGCTTTTTTTTTAATTGATCTAGACCGTCAACTAGACCTTCACTGACCTGTGCCAGAAGTAACAGCATCAGTTGCTTGCTTCAAGCCAGACTGAACTGCTGTTTGTGCCAAAACCAAGTGGTCAGCTGAACTGTGAGTCAAATGCTTGACCTGGAGGTTACTGGAGATTTATTATGGGTCCTGTAAAGGTGAAAAAGCCAGAGGTAACCTGAGTCATCAGTGTGCTCGCTGATATTGGACTCATGTCCGTTTTCTCTACTCTCTCTTAATTCTAATACCTAATTCTTAATTAGGTATTAAGGCAATGTCTTTCTTTCATGTGGTATAAAAAAAGCTCCCCAGGAAATTAAGCATTTACTCTTCAGATAGATTTTCGGAATACAATGGACCAGTTCATTTATGATATTGCTGAAACTCACTGTATTTAAAAATAAACATCTTCCACCTACCAGAAACTCATGATTTCTTCCTGTTATGGAGGATGTATCCCCTTCTCATCCAAACCTCACTATAAGATGCTTTCTATTGACTTTACAAGGCTTAGGGATTATTCTGCTGCACATATGTGGTTTGAGCTCACCTTAGAATAATTCCACACACAGAGGCATAAGGTTTTTGCTGCTGTTTTCCTGTCAGCAAATATGCCTTCATATGGCTCAACACTGAGAGTGATAACTGCACACTGTGTCACAATCATTTCATGCCAGGAAACATTTGTTTGTGTCTACAAACATAAGCATTAGTAAAAACTCAAAGTAGTACGGCACAGCACATCACTACTTAGTGCCTGGTCTGAGAATGATGAGAATTAGCATATTAAAAGTTACAAGCACTCACGCTGTGTCACGGCATTTGCATTTACCCGCTGCATTAAAATTAATCTCGTCTGCAGGATACAGAAACGTCCTCGTAAAAAATACTGTAAAACATTTCTGAATAAAAGGCCACATGGCTAAACATGAAGAAACGGCGATCCTCTTGTTGGAGTAGATTTTAAAATCCTTTTTTGTGTGTTACATGGTTACAAAATAGAAGACAAATGATGTGAAATGCACTGATTAGCTTACAGGGGAATCCTTTTGTTTAATAAATACAAATCTCCAACTCACACAGGATATATGACATCCTATTTGCGCATGAAACTTTCTGAGGCAGACTCTGGGCCTTAAAGCAAAGTCAGTATTTGCTGACTAAAGGTTATCACAGTGCAATAAAAATATGAACGGCAGAGGAAATGTATTCCAGCAGGGAACCATCTGCTGAGCTGCTCTACACGTGGAGTCCTCCTGCTGAGGGACAGGGAAAGGATGCATACTGGAGGAATGCAAAGACGAACGGATGGAAGGGAAGCTCTGAAGGACAAGGACACATTAAATACTGAAACTGGCACAGGAACCAATGGAAGGAAAAGAACATCCCGACACACTTAAATTCAATCAGTCCGAGCATCGTCGCTTGTCGAGATACAACTCTTTCAACGGTGCAAAAGAAAGACTATCTTTGAGGTCATTTTTTTAATTAATTCTGTTTTGTAACAACAATTCAAACAAGACTCATTGCAAGACGAAGGTGACAGACTGACTGCTATAGGTCACCTTATGCAATACTCTGGTTGAAATGTCAAAGATTCTGATGTGTGCGTTTCATTTTTAGCATTCTTTTCCCATTAGATTGTGCGCGTGTGGGTGTGTGTGTGTGTGTGTATTTTGGGGTTTTTGAGTGGCTGACCTGTGGCTCAGCTGAACCCCTCTCAGACTGGTCATGGTTTCCTCCAGATTCTGACGAAGGTCCAGCACATTTTGCACCGTCCTTTTCCTTTGAGACTCTGGATCTGCAGGGGTGCAAAACTCTCAATTACATGTATGAAGAGCATGAGAGACATAACACCAAATATGACATTCTTATTAAGCCTAAGGAAAGACCTTGAAAAGAGAGTGACATGTTTAATACATTGCGACAGACTGGCGACCTGTCCAGGGTGAACCCCTGGACAGGTCGCCAGGGGTTCACCTGACAACCTGTGAACCAGGGGTTCACAGGTCCTCTCGTTCCTCTCGCCCGGAACGAGAGGAACGTTCCGGGCGAGAGGAACGCCCGGAACGCAGCTGGAGATAGGCACCAGTAACTCCCGACCCCATTAGGGACAAGGGTGAACAGAAAATGGATGGATGGATGGATGTTTAATACATGTGCCTTGTAGCCAAAATCTCAGATAGCTCTATGGTCAATAATGGTTTTCATTCCCTTGAATCTTTTGCACATTTTGTCACATTATAACAACAAACTTTACCAACACAGAGTAGTGTAATATTATTATTATTGTTGTGAAGTTGAGCTTAATGTTCATGTAAAATATGTTTTATAATGTAAAATATGAAAACGTTCAACAATAACACTTTTGCCCGTCTGTAACAGCAGTGTGAACAGGTATTTTTATAAACAACAGCAGAGCAAAAATAAACAAATCATGAAACAGATTAAAAAGATAGAAGAAAAACCTTAACCCATATCAGTCCCAACCAAACAACTTTGTCATCTGCTTGGATAGATGTATGGATCTCACTTCATTTTGAGCATTTTGCCACTTCTATCCATGGTGGACTAAACAAAAATCTATCCTCAGATAACCTTAGCAGCAGACACACTGGATTCTGTGTCACCCCTTTCAAATCGGTTGCAATCTGTTCAAACAGAATCACATAGATTAATGATTTACAGTAACATGAGGGTGTGAGTGGGCCTGTACTCAAACTGCCCGCAAGCAGGAATGGATTAGATGAAAATAGTCTAAGTGAAAAAAAAAACAAAACACAGAGCCATTAAAACAACAAAATGCTATGACACAGTTCTAAACTAAAAGCTGTAATGTTCAGATATAACTTTTTTTTCTTTCAAGAGAGATTGTCTAGATTCGAAAACTATCACAAGACACCCAACACTCTCTTTATTTCACTCTTTCAACAGAGGGGGAAAAAAAGCATCTCTTTTAGGTAGGAACTAATCAGGACACCTCTGCTGCATCGTTTAACCTTCACCCCTGCTTGCCTCAACTCTCCAGAGTATGTTTATGTGAAATGAGACGGTAGAAACAGAAGTGTTATGAAGGTCATGCAGGGCTGTCTGTTTATCCCTCAGGTTGAGTTCAATAGACTATTAGTCCAAGCCAGCTGACTCCCAAACCTGCGCGACAAAAAGCATTACTTAGCCACAGAAAAATGTCATATGGCAAAATAAATAAGGGCATCTCCACATACTTAGAAGATATTTTAAAGGATCAATTTTAATTTTCCATACTTTTATGTCAGCAATTTATTACTAATGTTACCAGTAACACACTAATGTTAATGTTAACACACTAATGTTACCAGTAACATTAGTGTGTCAAACTTCTTAGCTGCCTGAGTGATGTTTGAAAAAGGGTGGCGCCAAATTTTCCGACGCAATGCAAACTCAAAGGTGATAAAGATTTGTTCTGAGGCTACAACTCCAAAACAGGAAAATGTTTTGCCCAATGAATGTTAAATAACACTCCTGCGAAGAAGCCCAGATGGTTAATGAGGAGGAGAAGAGTAAGAGGTCATCCTAATGAGAGAGGAGGGAAAATAATGAGGTGCTGGAAGTGTCAATCCCAACAACAGCTGCACACTTACCCAATGGACACATTTGTATATGAATAGTTAGGTGGCCTCCGCTCTTTCAAAGATACAGACAATTTAATAGATACTTGGACCAAATGTAACCGGATTGATTTGTCGTCAAAGAAAAAAAACAAAACAAAACAACAACAAATAAAATTGATCAGGCTGCACATCAAGAACAAAAAGGACATGATGACTTTGTAATCCAAACACGCACCTCAAATACACATCTGCACTCTACAGACACCAGATGACCAAAAACATAAAAACTTCCCCCAAATTTTTTTTTTTTTTTTGTTGGAAAGTGGAGATGTGACAAAGACTCCTACCGTGCAAATTCAGGCCATAAAAAAAAAAAAAAAAAAAAAAAGCTCTTCACGGCTTAAGGACGTTCAGAGTTGATAATGTGATCACATTGAGATTAATCTGGAACAAAGCGCCTGAAATACACGCAAACACAGACAAAGCGTGACACACGCATGTGGGCTTTAATTGTGCGATTCTAATTACCCTAAATGGGAGCTTTGTTTAACAATGCTGTCAAATTGATTAGCTATGGTCTGCGTTATTGTGTGTGATCCTCTGTGTAGATGTATGAGTGCGTTTGTGATTACATGTCTGTGAGACTCTTCCTGTCCCGCCTGTGCTCTGGTCCCGGTGGCCCCAGCTGGCATGTAGAGCGAGGTGGGGAGGGCGCTAGTGAGAGAATTAGGGATGCAAATATCCCTGTCAAATTCTGGCAGCTCCCCTGGGGTGCCGATGATTTATACTGATCTGGTTTAAACTGAGTTTCTCTCTGTTGTGTGGAAGCATTTCTGTGCATGTCTGTATGTGCTGGGACACCGTTTCCACCTGTCTCTTCTGGATTCATGCACATAAACAAGATCCAGCTCCACAGAGGCTCTAAGAAACCTGCTAAGGTGCCTTTCTTAATGGACAACTCAGACTGTTGAACTGAGAGTCAGCAAGTTGGAGTGAGAGTGCCCTTGTAAGTGCAGGCAGGTTCTCCAGGGCTGTCTGTGCATCCTAATGGAAGAATGCTTTCAGGCAAAAGAGAAGAAAAATAATAATAATAAACTCAAGTGGTTTTTTAAGAGACTCACCTCACCTTTACTTGGAAGTATATCAGCCTGTTTTGTTTAAATTATTTCTATTTGGACAACATTTAATTTGTCTGCAATATCAACTGTCAGGTAACACGACTTGTGATGTGATTAGGATTTTGTTTTCTTTTGCTTTTCAATGAAGACAGAAGCAATGCTTCAGTAGGGATGAGCACCAAGCTATTTACTACCGCAATTTCTGGACTATAGAACGCACCTGATTATAAGCCGCACCCAGCACATTTTAAAGGGGAAAACCCCTTTTGTACATACATAAGCCGCACCGGTCTATAAGCCGCATGCCTACATACAGACGGTACAGAGGAAAAGTTTTTAAAGTTTTAATAATATACCTTAGCTTTTCTTTCCAAACCGGCTCTTTGC
>CAEFZY010067466.1:0-34574 GCA_903066815.1 Brachyrhaphis roseni
TTTGCTTGATTGGACCTTCTGTGGGCGGAGCCTGTGGCTTTAAAAGCAGGGCTCTGCTCCACAGGGAGTCGGCAGTCTGTGGCTAGAACCTGGAGAAGTCACACTGAAGGTGATGGACTCTTAAATTGAAGGTACTGCTGTTTGTCTGATTTTAAACCTGCCTTGGATGTCTTTTGTATGTATTCTGCACCTGGATATTTGCTCACCTAAAGAAGAAAATTAATAAATTTCACTGAAGTGATCTCCGGCATTGGCCAGTCATTCTTTTGGTTGCTCAAGTCATAAGAGAACCCCGTCACATCTTCATTCAGAGCTCACTGGTTGCAGTTGCAACAAAATGCCCCAGTCGTGTTTCATGTTTTGAGGGATAAGGACTTGGATGAAAGCAAATATTGAACTAACAGTAAACATACTGAGAGTGTGAGTCACTAATCAGACTATGCTCTGTAGCATGTAAACTCCATCATGAATGAAACATGCATTACATGCATCGGTAACATTTTATTTGAAGGGGTGTGCACGAGACTGACATACTGTCATTAACATAACACCTGTCATGGACATGAAGGAGTCTTCATGAATGTTTATAACTGTTGTCATGAAGTGTAAGTTGGTAAATAATGGTACTTAATGCAAAGTTGAGTCTTTTAATTGACTTTTAATTTAAGATTTAATGCAAATGTTACTCATGTATCATATTTCTACAACATATATATATTTTGAAAATTGTTGTACAGGTCTTTACATTTACATTGTCAGTTAAAAAGATCCAGGATGATTGAATGTTGCTGCTTTTAAAACACCAAGATTCAAATAACAGCACCCTTGAAATATTTAATATTCAAATTGAGAGATTTTGGCCTTCGAAAATAACTCAAACATCAAAGCGGTTCTATAGCAGAATTTGATGATGCAACCTTGCTGAAACTAAAATTGCAATATGATGTTTATGTATAGGCATGGGGCAAAGAACACTAATTGCATTGGTACGAATTCCCCGATGTCAGACACAAGACGTTATGCTGAAATACAAGTGGATTTTTGTGTCAAACTCAATATGTCAGAGTGGCGAGATACTTCAGTTTATTGCAGGATTTCCATTGATTGAAGAACTCTCTGCTTAAAATAATCAGTGTGAGAATTAAAATAATGCACAATTTTTTATGCAAGAGATATTTATGGTTTAGTAGGTTTGTCAGCTTTATTATGCATTATTAAAATATATAATCTTACTAATCCCCTGAAATTCTCAAAAGCACCAAATTAAAATAGAACATAAACCGAGCGAACTTCACCCCATCAATTAGAGAAGGACAACATGTCCACTGGTGAAGAGGCAATCATGCTTCACTTGTCCACAAGTGTCTAAACAACCGAGTATGTGTCAGAGTAGCTCTCACCTGTGTGATTTTAGCGTGAAGGGTGCTTCAGTCAAATGCTCCTCATTCCCAATGCTCAGCTCACTCATAGCCTCATTGACTCAACACTTGGCTGCCTGAACAGGTGGCGGAATCAAGAGCCAAACCAACTGGTTACCCTTCAGTGGGTCTCCCACCACATTTCCACAGGGGCACATGGAGGATATACAGCAGTACAATGCCAGGTGGTAGCACTGACATTATGAAATAGGCTTATCACCGCTTTGAAAAGCAGGCAGGATTTTACAGTGAAATTAAATCAGAGGTGTGGAGATTTTCTTTATCCATGCCTATATTTAAATAACCTTTTCGTCCACACTTTAACACATACTCTTGTTCTTGTTAGTACCCCCACTGTAGCCCTCATTCCTATGTAACTTTTTTGTTGAATCAATAAATGTTGCATCACAATCTATTGTAATGTGAACACTTTAATACATTACATTTTATTACAATCCTATAATATTACAATAAATGTAGTTTTCAATGCACCAAAAAAACTTTTGGTTTGAGAACATAAATGATATGTTTCTTTACTAGCTATTCTTAAGAATTTGTTAGGCCAATGTAACATTCATGTCAGGCAAATGGGCACTGATATGTGTATTGACCTTAAATAAGGCAGAAAATAACAAACTGTAAGTTTCCCTAAGCTTGTCCTTTCTACAGTCAGCCAAAACTTGAAAAGATATAAAATTACTAGAATTGTGACAAACAAGGCTGGGCAAGGACCCATGTTTATATTATATCCATACAAAGAGAGAAGGAAAGTCCATTTAAAATATCTGTAAAGTTCACCACAGTTAATGGAGGCACCTTGGGGTTATCAAGTCTTCACATTAAGCATTAGATGGTGTTGTTTGTGAGACATGGCAAGAAAAAGTGTTTTCTGCCCTTCCATCGCAAATGTATATGTGTGATAGTTGTCTAAATGCAGCTGCGACTTGGGTTGGAACTGTGCGTTCATTTATGAAGACCAAGCTTGTATTTGTGTTAAAAAGAAGGAATATGTGAAAAAGCGTCCTGTGAAAAGTATGGTGAAAAATTTGTAATGGTGTTGGTTCATTTATCTTCTCGAAGCCTCTACAACCTTGCTAGACCATATGACCTCATGAAATCTCCTAAAAACTTTACTAGACAAATTCAAATACAAAATCTGCTGGGCTCTACCATTTGTTGTATCAGCAGTATAATGCACCAAAGCATATGGCCAAGTTAACAAAGAAAAAGTTCAGAATGCAAGAAAGAACTTGGAAAAAAAACGTATGGCATCTGTTATGCTACACAAAAACAATTTTCTTAATGTAGGATTTGTTTTCTTAATGTAAAAGCCAATTTTTCTGCATTATTAGTGTGACATTAATTCAAAATATAATTAATAGCAAAAAAAGACATTTATTTTAAGAGTTTTTGGATGTCTTTAACATGGTTTCAAATAATACAATAAATAATCTGATGCAAAAGTGACAGCAATGTTAACATAAGTATAACTGCATTTTGATGAAGCACTTTTATAGGTGGCAGACATTTTTAGTTTATGTTTTGCAACATATTCATTGCTTTGTGTTATAAAGATTTTGTTTATTTCTGAGTGATAATGAAGCAGAATGAATCTTTGGAGACACCAGTGTTATTTCTAGCTAGGCAAAAGACAGATAAATATTCCCTTGTAAATAATTAAAGGTATTTTCCATAAAAGTGGAGAATACTGAGGCTTACAGCAGTAAAAGACCCCTTTACCCTTGAACATAACTAAGCAAACTTGAGTGCTGTGTCGGCCTTTGGAGAGCGTATATTACTTCAAGAAAGGTCATGGATTGACATTTATCCTGAAAAAAAGTATATAAACAGACCTTGAGATGATGAAAACTGGATCTAGTTTTATCAGCAAAGACCTCACAAAATAGCAGAACTTTGAACTTTAACTTAGGCGTCTGTTCTTGTGCTGCTTCATTAAATAAAAGTGTTTCTGGAGGGAACTTAATAGTGCCTTGTGTGTATATTGTTATTTTGTCAAGAGGAAATACCGGCACATTAGGTTCGTAAGCAATGATTCTTAGGTTGTCATACAGTCCTCAAACATGACAAGATAAGTGCTTTGTCTTTTATCATTAAGCATTTTGTATTTGATGAGATGCAGCATTTTATGCATGACCAGAACATAAATATAGACTACTTGACTATTAATTCTGGCTTAAAAATTGGGTCCTGTCTAGTGTGTGCTTTTTAGTTCAAAAGCACACTATTCACCTGCTGGGTGCATAAAACATTTGCTACATGTTTTATCTCATGGTTTTCTATTGCCCCCTCGTCTCGTGTTGTGTTATCCCTGCAATTTAAAACCATTAAGAGAAGAGCAGTGTTGACAAGTTCTTTCTCAACTGCTGGGAAAACACAAACAGCTGTGTTAGATGACAACCAAGGCCAATTTGGTACATCCTATTAATCTAGCATGATATACCACCATAAGACGACCTATGAAGGCAGTTTCCCTCATTGGGGAAACTGGATTCAGTTTCCCCAATGAGGGAAATTTTTTGTTGTTTCATGTAGAAATAACAAAAAATGTGTCGTTTTAATCATAGCCACTCCTGGCATGACATACTTAAATAACAGCTTAGTAGATAGTTTAGCTATTGACATTTTAAGATTTGTGCAGATATCGCTATCTGTGTGTGTCGTGCCCCCCCCACACACACACACATTTTATTTATCCAGTAAAATACATTTTGGATATTTATAATACATGTTTGGTTAACTTTAAACTTTACCCATTTGTAACAATTTCTTGGTAACTGGAAGCAATCTGTCAAAAAAAAAAAAAGCTTCCAAGTGTAATGATCACAAAAAAATAATGCATTAATAAGGCCAACCTTTTCTGCTTTTTTTGCTAAACATTTTGAGATGATTTATCATGGTCTCATTGTTTTACATCACAAAAGTGTGACATTTTTACTTTTTCTTTAACATAGAAAGTATTGAATCTTTATTAGTTTGATGCGGCATTGTAACCAGTAATCAGTTTAAAACAAAACAAAAAATAAATAAAGTTTTGGAAAATCATGCCAAACTTAGGAGTAAACTTTTTTTTTTTTTTTTACATTCTCCCCACTGTTCCTGTTGTTACCTTCAAACGGCAACAAAAAAAATCCAACTGAGAAATTAAAGATGGAGTCACTCATGTGTGAGAGAGGCTTAAGCTTGTGGTGTTACTTTTTGTTTATTTTTTGCACTCAACTAAGCAGAGCAGTGGTGGTCAGACTTCTGCCTGGAACCGTAAAGCTAAAAACAGATAAAGCAGCAACTCAATTCCACAACTGCTCTTGGTCTGAGGCCAAACGATGGCTTCCAGGATGCTCTTAAGCCTCTTATAGCAATGGTTTCTTTCCTCCCCCGGTCAAAGGTTTTTTCCCCTTCTCTTCTTTACCCACCTCTTTATATAACCATTCCTAATTTACAATAGTATCAACACCTGGGGTGCACATTACCACAGGAAGGAAATAACAAATTAGAACAAATTGAGAAAATGTTCCATTTCAATAAAATTGGAAAAAAGGCGGGTTTTTGACTATGCGTTAATGCAACTGTACGTTATGGGGGAAAAAACAAAGCTCAAGAAAGTCAGTACCAGACATGTAAGAGGTTTGTGTTTGTCTACATTTTAAACAAAAGCTTTTCCTCTTGCTTAAGTTGGGATCAAGATTAAAGGTGACATGAGTCTTTTGGCTCCTTTGTCAGCATCTGGCGATGATTAGAGGTCTCTGAAAGACAACAAGTGACTGTTTCACCCCAGCTTGTCAGAACCCCACCGTCCTGGACCCGGGTCCTCAGCAGCTGCAGAACTTGATGCAGCTAATGCTGGCATCAAATGATTTTCACTGACTGGTCCGGCTGTAATTTTTTTTTTTTTTACCTCCAAGCAGCTATTGATTACATGCTTTCCCCTAATTAATGAAAGGAAATATTTTTTTCTCTTCATAGGAAACATGGAATGTTATGTGATTGGAGACTTTTATGTGGCATACCTTATGATTTATTTTATGATATTAATCAAGGGAGGTATATATACAGTGATTAAAAAGGATAACAACAAGGAGAGGGAGAACAGGAAGAAACAACTGCTTCCCATATATGCAGATTACTATTGTCATAAAGCAAAAACATGCTCAGGGATATTTAATAGAATAACAAGAATCATTTTCTCTTTGCATAAGGATTTTTCTTTGCATTGTGGCCCAACCATAACCCTCTGTCCATCCCTCCCTTCCCAAAAGCTTAAATTCCCTACGGGTCAGAGTTCATGATGCAACTGGATTCATTCAGAATCAATAATGTTTATACTTGAGAATGCTGCTCAGTAGGTTTTCCAAAGCCCCACAGGTAGTAGTGAAAGTAGTGTTATCATCTGAAATGATGAGTGCAACCTTCAGGACAAAGGAAAAAAATCATCCATTCCCTGTATAGTATGTGTAACCCTGCTTGACTATTTGAGATTAAATTTAGAATTTTGAGCAATCATCTTCAATTAAATGGAGCCACTTGACATGAATTACAATGAAGTCATTATGACTTCTCTTTTGACTGCAGGTATTGATCACTTGTAAAATAGATTGGATTTTATTAAAATTATATTAGGTTTAATAGAAGACCATCTCAGTATGGGGAAAACACAATTTTTTTTCTTTGTGCGTGTGAGTTTGCCTTCCTCTCAAGATCCTATCAGAGAGAAGTCATCTCAATATAGATATATATGTAGGGCAACACTGTGCAAAGAACATGTCAACAAATCAGGATAAAAGGTTAATGAGGTGGAGATATGGATAAGTCCTCAATCTTTGAGCTGTGCTACAGTGTGGTTGCCAGATCTTCGTCCCTGCTGACTCGCCACAGTGCTGCTCCACAGCACTTATCTTAACTTGTTTGACCGCCTCCTACCGCACAACCACTGTGCCCTTGAAGACTACTGATCAATGAGGCCATGCAGGATATTGCAAGATGAGGTGAAGGGAGGGAGAGTTGTGAAAAAGGAGATGAAGTGATGTGGCTGCTGGGGAGCTGAGAGATCAATATGGGATCATCAGCGATGAGGTTTTCTCCTACCCTGGCAACCAGCATCAAACACACTTCCATTATGTTTTGATGCAGTGCATACCTGTCATCTGGCTAATTTAATTTAGTGTGCGAGAACCTAAAAGCCTTTTAAAACATCCAGATGTTTGTAGGTATTTTTCTATACTGAACATTCATAAACAAACATTCATACTTAGATTCAAACTTGAGCTTTTGCAGCATAAATTCTTCAAATGTAATTTCTTCAGCTAAATCTAATTACTTTCTCTTGGCAAATTGTATTAAATTTGTCAATTTTTTACATGGTCTTTGCATGCAACTTAAATTGGTTTAGTTTAGTTTACAGATTAGTTTGTTTCAGTAATAAGATTTAAATGTATAATACCATATAGGTGGAGTTTATTACAACAAATACACACCCAAAAGGAGTAGGTTGAAGCTTTCGCTTACAAATTCACGCCCTTCACAGAAACATATTTCTCCTTTATGTTTGTTCTTACTTCTGATTTTGTAAACATGGCTATATAAATTCTTAAGTTGAAACAGACTTTTCTGGGAATATAAAAAGCATATAAATGTAATGAGTTACTCTTACATCATTTCAATAGTTTTATAATCAACGGAAATATGGCTTTCCAAAATCTTGACGTTCAGTAGGAGGCTGGAAAAGCTATATGCCTTGTTTAAATGCATGCTCTGGAATACCCAAGCTTTTCTGTAATGTTAAGGTTTCTGTGCATGAGCAACCTTAGCTGAATGGGCAAGTCTAACTTGGATTCTTTAACCTTCGTTTAAATAAGTTATTACCTAAGGGGAGGAGGAGATTCTGTAAGGATTCATCTCACTTTTACACCATAACATCAGTTCGCCACCAGAAACTGATCAAAATACCTATACCATATCCTTACCATCATCCCGTTTCTGAATTTTCTGTTCAGTGAATACAGATAGCTTTTGCTGTGATGTTAATATGTCTCTTAAATGTAATTTTTTTCCCATACTTAATAATCTGGAGATGAAAGAAAAATGCTCTATACAGAACATGACTGCTCCCAGGTGGTCAAATATTTACCAAATAAATCAGAAAACACATCAATGAATATTCATCAGCTGAGTTAGATTGCAGGACGTTTAATGATATATAGGGTAATGCTACAACATTTGAGCAGTACTTGTTTCAATTTTATAGCAGTGCTGTGCATGTGAGGCATATACAGCATTTCCGAGTTGCACCAGTCATGCTGTGAATTTTTTTTGGAGAGTCCAAAATATACATGGCAGTCCAGCTTAGCTGAATATTAAATTGTTTTTGCTTTGAAAGTGATACCCAAGTGTTATTTACTTAAAGCAGCATCCCTTCCTACGCCATTTTTATTAGGGCGCAATTCCACCCTTCATACAGTACAATCTCAAAAAACTAAAAAAATGTATTATGATCTTGATGCACTCACTCGTTCCATTGGTTGAATTATTTTCCCTCACTTTAGCTAAATTTTACACAAAGAAAAGGAATTTTCACAAGCTGTCCTAAAGTCTGTCATTTCATTGTCACTATTACTGAGCAAGCAATGTTCTCTTTGTGAAAAGCATATGTGCTTGGACGAAAACTGATTTGATACAGTTGTGTGGTCCTCAAATTATCTTCAAATCCCTTCCCCTTTGCTACACAATCACCCTCTCCTCACTCCAGTATTGAGTTCAAATGATTGACATCATAATAGGCTTGGCTAAATTATGATAGAGGTCAAATTAGAATTTAATCATCTCTCTCTTACCCCTTTTCCCTTGAGGGCAACATGAATAAACATGATTTTGGATGAGACTGATGGACTGGTTATGCAAAAATTGTGATAACTCATTCATTTTTTCTCTTTTGTCACAGCTTCAGAGAGTGAATGGAAACGAAAAGAAGATTATTAGCAATAAGAAAGTCAGAGATACAGAGATGAGTGGAAAATGAGCAAGTGACTGTAGTAATCCTGCAGTGTTGTTCTGTATTAGCATTGACTGCAATGTTCTGTCTTTTATTTCAAGTCGCTTAATTCTGTAGCACTATATATCCGCATCAACTATGCGGATATATAGGTTTTGAAGGGTAAAAAGAGGAACAGCTTCAGTTTAAAAGTCAAGCTCCCCCCCAAAGTAATTTTACACCTTGAAAGTGGGCCTCTGTATTTAAGAAAGTCCTGCTCTTTCCAACACTCCGCCTTCAGGAAGTAATCACAATATCGCTCCTCTATAACGTTTTCACCAGCGTTGCATTGAGAAGAAGCTCATATAACGAGCTCAGCCGAAGTGCAGTGCCATTAGGTGTTTGCTAATTTCTGCTGGCTAGTCTGAAGGAGCTGACAGGGGGAGCCTCTGTAAGATGAGGATGCTCTGAAGCTCGGAGCGTCAGAGCTCCTCAGAGGAGGTGCTTCATCCTAAAGGCGGTGCATGGTCTAACCGACTGTTTTGCACAATTGAATGGCTGCCACAATTTTACATAATACTGTCCCTTCAACAAAATAGGTTTTTATTATCATCATGCAAGTACATGAACCTTGCATCCTTTCTATGAAAATGCAATAAAACACCTAAGTATAAAGCATAAATTATGCTGGATGGAGATTAAAGTCAAAGGTGTCATACACATTCCAGTGAGGGCAAATACAAAATAAGCAGTCTGATCAAAGCAGTTTTTTTTTCCTCTCCATTCGACTACTCCTGGCGGCAGGATGCAAAAAGAATTACAGAGCCCAGAACATACTTGTTTTGATGTTGAGGCCCTTCTACTTTGGAGGATAAGTATTTGTCTGCAGTGTCGTCCAGTCCACTTAGAGGTAGAAAACAAATGCCAGCAATATATTTAATACCCCTCGAGAACATGTTGCAGCAGGCCTGCGGCAGGCAATCATTCATAAGGGAGCTTACGGGCGACTCAACAAAATAAATAAATAATTTGATATCAAAAAGGAGTGGAACATTAGGCTTTAGTGGGCAATAAAACATGTGGTGTGTCAGGGATGGCAGCCAGTGTTGAAAGAAAGAGGAATACCCATAAAGCACTGAGTATGACGGACAAAGAACACTAAGAGATTATAAAAATACAGACACAAAATTTCTCTGCAAAATGAATTCCTGATAATTGCAGCTGGATTCTGTTTCAGACTTTTGAATGATAATAAAAATACTATTATCTCTTCAGCAGCTAAAGCCTCTGATGAAAGGTAATATGTTAGTTTAATTATATTTTACCAATTCTATTTCAATTTACATATCAGCTTAATATAATAATATAGAATTTATGTTCTGAAAGAATTAGCAATTCGATTAATTTCAAATTCTTCCCATTTCTGTTCAGATTAGTTTTTAAGCAGCTGTGCAGGCCTATTGTAACTCTCCAGATTGTTCCCAGATTTCTAGAATAGCTTCAAAGTTTACTGGTGCTTGTGCCACATCGTATACAATTTATTAACAACAGAGAAAATCCAATTATAATAGAATCTGGTGTTGGACATCTGAGAGGGACTTTAGTATCTCAATACCAATATAGCTAAGCCTTTTTATATAAGAGAAGCTCACGATTCAAGGTGAGGAGAAAATCCAGACACATAATTGCTTGAAAATCAATCTGATGGTGGTGGTAATGTAAAGAAGTCTATTGGATGAGACTTTTTTTGCATGCAGACCTTTTGACTTGTTACAGCTGCATATGATAAGCTGGGTAAGAATTTTAATGACTCGTTTTCATTAAGTGTACCAGCAAGCTACATCAGTGAAGCTGAAATCAGAAAAGAAAGGGTCCCACTGAAACAACCAAGTGAAATGACCTTGAAAGTTTTCATAGCCATTGTAAACTCTTTTTAAATCCCATTTTAATTTTCCCATTATAATAAGAAACAACATTTCTTCAGAGGCAGTGCTTGTAGACCACTATTACTAGGTTTTATTTAATTAAACATGTCATCAGGGTTGTGTGATTCATGTGGTTTGAGTTGCCTGAGTGAATAGCCTCCAATACAATGTTGGACTTAGGAGCTTTGGCTTTATTTTTTTAGATGCAAACTTTTAAGCTGAAATGAGGTTTAGCACTGTGAAAAGTATGTCAGTAAAGAACACAGTGAAGTCTCTGTAAAATAAGGCAAGGATTGTGCTTTTGAACGAGGTTATTTAGCATCTGCAGTTTTAAGGCTGCTGCTACAGACCCACAAACTTCACAAATTGTTATGGGTGTTTTCAGATTTAAGTTATATCACTGCTGTTCTTTTCAACTGGAATAAAGACAAGATCATGGGAGAATCATTTTCCTTTTGACTTTCAACTGAACCAGTATTAAGACAAATTAAAAGTTATTCTTTTTATAAGTGGCCCTGAAATACTGCTTGCGGGAATCATTTTATTTCATGTCTTCAGACCGCTGCAAAAATGTTTTTGTTACAAAACAAAAAAGTCAAAATCATGACATTTAGTGTAGCAAAACAGAGATCCTAACCTGATAGGGTTTGTTACAATAAATGAGACAAGCTGTCAAGCTTCCTTCTGCAGCTTGGCTCGCCTTTTGGCATAAGGTGAGGATTTTTATCGTCTGGAGGTTAGCTCAGTCTAGGCATTTAAAGGAGCCAGCTGAGTTAATTAAGGCTTCTGACCAGGTTCCCTCCTGTGCATCTTCTTTGGAGGTTTACAAAGTATGACCCATGGGGACCAGACTCCAGTGAGACAGATTTTTCTGAAGGGACTTGTTATCACTTCAAGTCTGAAAACACCATTTGATGAACCAAAATAAGCTGGTGCCCCTGTGACTGATGTTAGACGCATGGAATGATGGATAGACACTAAAACAATGACTACTTTACCACTTTATTGTACATTTTCACATGAGCATTTTGAACATATTAGAGGAAATCTAGCTCTGAAAATACATTTTTTTGAGCATTTTTTTAAAATATGTATAATAAATGACATCGAGCAGTGGCAACAGCTCAAATAATAAAATATGAATCTTTTGACAGTAATTCTAGAGCAGTGGAATTAAGTTCTGTCACTATTGTTAAAGCAGAGTGAAGTCATTTGACCTCAGAAAAGAGGAATCTATTTTTACTAACTGTTTGACTCTAAAAACTTTAACAAGAAAAACCTTAGCAACAGGCACTGAAGGCAACTTTTTAGTTGCTAAGGATTTATATTTAAGAAAACCGATGCAGTTTAAAATAACTATAATACACAGAAGACAACACTGAAAAGAAACATGCTTTACTTTAGGTGTTCATCTTTTAATCGGGACACAGTTTATGTGAAATAACAATTGGAACCATCATTAAACAAATTATCAAAGTGTGACGTTAACTACACAAAACCAATTCTTTAGTTATAGATATCAGTCACAAATACAGTTTAAAATATATGTGAACTACCAAGGAGTCAGACCGATTTAGTTAAAAAAAATCTAAGAAAATCATACAATTGGAATCAGTCAGACTGTTTGATTTTTTATTTTCTAGAGCCTATTAGAAGTATAGGGTTATTTACCAAAGGCATTGGCTTTAGCAAAAGTCCTGCAGAGACCTTGATCCTTCAAATACCAACTTCCAAAGGATCTCAATATGAAGTCCAGATATAGGTCAGTCAGTTCATGCAAACATGTATTTTTAACCTTTGCATGAGGTGTGAAAAAATAACTCAGACTCCTCTTTACACGGGAACTCTTGACATTAATGGTATTAATAAGCTGTTACCTGAAATATGAAGATAGGTTTGCTTACCTGAGCTCAGCTGACCAAGACCACATTTTTGATGAACTGATGGTGGGTGGAAGTAAGTAATGTACAAAGGCCAAGCAGCTCTGGTCAAAAGTTCAGATGTTCTGTATGCCAGAAAATGGAATTTCATAGGAAGTGTTAATAGAAGGTTAAACCAAGATATAATGAAGCTAGGAAAGTGACAAGAAAGGAAGTCCTGAATATTCTCTCTCTTAAATACAATTTAGAATATAAAGAAAGAGTGCTGTAAAGCATGAACAATTCAGTGAAATACTATCCTTACAGCATAACAGAATCAAATGAGCTACAGACATTAGATAGAGATGGTAACATGCATTTTTCACTTAAGATAATCATTTTCTTTTTTTCATGAGCTTTGTACAGAGAGGCATATTGAAAACCAAAGTGGTTATTTTTCACCAAATCTATCATCTCATATATTTAATGGGAAGACTTTGCATGTTCATGTTTTCTCACGTTTTTTTTCAATCTGCACTTGAGAAAAAAAAGAAAAAATAGTAAGGAAAGCTGATCTCCATTATTATGCCACAAATTGCATTAATCGAGCAACTTTTTTTTTTTTTGCAAAATTTTACTCACAATATCAAGTTAGGGGAAACTATGCAGTCATCATGGCTCGTTGGCACAAAAAACAATTTATGTCTCGGGGTCAGGGTGATCAAGCAACTCTGTACATGTGTGAGGAGAACACACAAGATGAAGTCAGACAATTTAGCCAAATCTGGAAGGCCAAAAGGCATAAACCGATTAATGATGACTCAAACAAACAAGTGGAAGATGTGACACAGAACATAACATCAGAAAACAACTGTGTTGTATCGCATCTACTTTATGAAGTAGTAAGTATCAAACTGCATAACCAGAACCTGTTGTATCTATGTTTATTCTTCAAACTGTCTCTCTCACAAAAGTTGGATATGTGTCAGCTGATATTTGTTGATTTGACAAATGTGACCGCTCATAAAATACAACTAAGTGTCTGATCCCCATTCTTTTAATTGTCATTAAAAAATATGCTAAAACAAGTCCATGAATGTTATGAGTCTGCAGATTTACATTAGTTATTTGCAACAGATCAAACATTTTCTACTAACATTAATATTTTAACTGTTTCAGATAAAAGACAAAAAATTTCTGGGAGAAACAATTTCTGTTTCGTTGTCTTTACGGCAGTGTCTCAAGGACAGACACAAAGACAGAGTTAGTAAAATACAATGAAATTAATTTCTTTTCAAACATCCCATTTTGACCACCGGATGCTACTCAAAGACATGCCTCCAGAATTATTCAATAATTTCCTGGATCATGTCCTGGCCTTGGACTACTACACCAAACCAGACTACCAGGTACTGCAGGAGCAACGATGGCTGGTCTGTTGTTAGAAGCAACACCAAAACTGGAAAACAGATTTACTTTTATGGGTAACTTATCTCAAATGAACTTATATCAAGTGCTAATCTCCACTTTCTCAGTTTTAATGCTTTAGGCAAAAAAACAGTTTTCCAAACATTTTTAATTTAATTTAAACTATGTGGTGAAAAGTAAAGCACAAACTGTACAGCTGATCTGGGGGAAAAGTTTAGAAATACCTACCACTGCCTCAAAAAAGCTGACAGATACTGTATGGGTCTCTCTTATGTCAGAAAATCTGTGGTTCAGCAGAAACAAGCATCTGTGATAAATGAGAACGATGCTATCTAATTTTGGTTTGGTAGATTTTTCTTTTCCATTTGTACTAATATTTAAGCTGATATTTTCCAATAATAAAAATGACAGTTTTCTTAGGGTAAAAGACATTATGGCATTGTTTTGTAAAACATGTAAATAGTTCATATCATAATCTTTAAGTGGTAACAATTTAAAAGGTCAGCAGGCAGTAGAATAATTTTCTTTGCAGGGTTATTTTCTTCAGTTTGCACACTTCATACAAATAGGAAAAGTTAAATGTGATCTATAGTTGGACATTTAACAGTTTTGGATCAGGTATTCCCTTTACAAGCCTACCGCAGCATCTATGACATTTATTGAAAGATTTTATACATACGATTTTATTTCTAATTGTGCTAGCAGTCATCATCCATGACTTTAGAACTGTGAAAGCCATGTTTTTGTCCAAAAAAGTTTAGTTCCTATGCCAGGAGATAACTGTAAGAACATAAACATAGTTAAATCTGTATCTGTATTTGCTGGCACAGCCAATGCAGTAGAATCAATTTAAATTCTTGTCTGCAGACCCATTTTGTGTTTTTCTGTTTTGATGTTGTCACTATTTGTAGATAAACACAGGTTGAGAACAATCTACAGCCTTCTATTTCCCACAAAGGTGGATAATAACAACAGGTTTGGGAAAAACTAGAGGAGAAAAGTTTCATCCAGCAACAATTTCATCCCCATCATAAAAAAAATATCACAAAAAGGTTACAATGTCAAGAACACACATTGAAGTTCAGTTTCATCCCCCACCAATAAAATCTTTCGAAGTATGAAGGTGTATTTGTGTCTATCGTTATTTAAGTTTATCTTTCCTACCCATACTGGCTTCCAGCTTGCTAAACATTCACTGAAACTTGTTATAAGACTTTAGTATGTTTCTTCTTTTGTATATAGAATATCTCAGGTGATCACCTTACGACAATGGCAAACCCTCAGAGGCATCATAAGGTCTTTCACTTTGCTTGCAAATCCACATGAAAATGATTACATTTGATGAATCTGTCTTTGATGTATTTATCTAGTCCTTTTTCATTTCAATTGTGTTTACCTTTTAATGCCCTTTAGAAGTAGTTTATATCTTTAAATTTTTATTTAATACATTTCTGCTCATTGTGGTCTCATAAGGCAGTTTCTTTTTCAGTTTTTAGCACCCATACATGCTTTTATTGTCTGTTAATTTAGACCCCAGTCCTTACTTTTGGGCCTTCATGTTCTCAAACTCCAGATGTGGACCCCTACTGATACCCGGCTATATTTGAGCCCTGATCTTCAACCAGCCGCTAGGAAGAACTCACAGCAGGTGCCTAAGAGCAGGTGCCCTTTATGAGTCACAGTTATGAATATCATTTCAGTCAATTTAAAAACCTACAAGCACATCTCCACCCACACCGCCTGTTGAGATTCTCCCTATAGACTAAAAGGAACATTATAATGTGAGCCATCATCATTTGAAGCTCCAAACCTGAAAATGCAAAGTTTCAGCTCTGTTAAATTTGAAAACAATTCAAATAATTTTCTTTTTCAAATGAAAGAATATCCAAGCAGGATTGCCAACTGGATTTACTGTGGTTGTAAATAATTGTCTGCCAAAAGGCCATGCAAGAAATGTGTGCAAATTATTGTAAGAGGTATTATGACTGAGTAATATAACATCTAGTAGAGTTTTTTTAATTTAAAACATGATTAATTCCAGTTGCTGCTGTTATGGTTATTCAGATTAAGGCAAAAAATATCACAAACAAATCCTTAAAAGTTAAACACATTTTTTCCCATTTCCTTATTTTAGGCATTAAAACAACTTTAAAAAAACAACATGATGCATATGTACAACACTATCGACCAAAACTAACTGAGAAAGGAAAAAAGAAAAACTTCCAAGAAAATAAAATATTGTTCTACCTTCGAAGCATGGTGGTGCCAGCACTGTAATTTGAGCTTGATTTGCTGTTTCATTGTCAAAGGATACTTCTGAATTATTTTAGCCTATGTTTCAATAAAATGTTTGTTTTTATCTACATTAAGTTTTAGAAGTTTAGGCTGTTCAGTGATCTTTAAATCTAGGCGTCATTATTTAGAATTAATTTTTAGATACACTAACTTAATTTAAATTTAAATCTTTACCTCATGAAAACAACAGTGTAGTATATGCTACTGCTATACACATCTCACATCAACAGACTCGGTCGTTACTTGAAGAAGATATACATCACTCTAAAGAAAATCCTTATTCGCTCTATGAAGCATGATGCTGGCAGATTCAATGTATCAAAAGGCAAAACAACTACAACCTAAATACTATATAATGTTAACATTATTTTTTTGTGTAGATTAAGTTATAGAGATTAAGTTTAACAGCGTTACATTTTGAGTAACATTTATTATCATTGTTTTAATAAAACAGCAAATAAAACATTCATCTCAGAGTTTCCATTTAAGGAAGGGGATGGTTGCTGCCACTTTCACAACATATGCTGTTTAACCTCCCACAGCTAATCACTTTACAACAATTACAATTGCTTTTTCTTGCTTTCAACTACAACATGCCACCATCCTCTGGTTGAGTTTTTTCTCCTTCATTTAACTCACAGATTTGATATGCATTGACAGAGTCAAATCGACAGGCAATGTTGTGTGTTGCCTGTCCAACTCAGGCAACACACAACAGCGTTATCCATTACCTCCATACAATGCATTACTGCGGACCTTGAGGTAGTCTAATCCCCTGAACAAATATGTGCTGCGCCATCAAACAGCTGAAGCTGGTTGATTCCTATAGGCTTGCAGTAACAGCAAAGAGCAGAAACAGATGCTTGTGCAGTCCTCCAGGACTCCTCATGTAAAGTAATAAAGATGCCATCTGACAGTTCCTGCTGTCAAACCACCATTTTGTACACAGCTTCTTAACTCTGGTTTCTCAGTGTTTTGTTGTGTTTGACTAACATGGAAATCACTCTCCTTTGAGAGGAATCAAACACTGCTATAAGGAAATTCCTATATTTGGGATTTTACTGAAACAATTTGATATTTCATCTGGCTCTATCTGTTTCCAGATTCGCTGCAGCTGCACACAACCCATGGTAATGGCTTGAACTATGTCCAAGTTAGTAATAGAAAAGGAAGAAAGTGTCTACAAATAACTGGAAAGAAAGTAAGAGGTTGTTTTAGAAACAGGTATTCATTTGTGTTTCATCTACGACACCTTGAAGAATCCTCCTGGGTTGCACGTTAATGAGGTGATAACGCAGAAGGAGATGTGGGGAGGGATGTGGGTATGAGGATATGGTAAAACCACCAGGGTTTCTCCTTGTGATCTGCCTCTATATCCAGAGATGAGCTGCTTCAATGCTGGGTGCCAACCTTTGAAGAAAACCTTAGCTAAAGGTTTTGAAACTCTCATCAAACTGTCATTCTTTCATCCAAAACAGTCATCCAACACATCATATAGGTGACTGGCAAATATGGCTCATTGACCATTAGCAGGATCTCAGCAGGATTTGAGAATATCTTCATCACAGCCCTTTATTGGGTGTATTAAAACATTCATTACCATATATTTAAATGATTAAATTTGTAAAGTTATTATCAAGATTCTAACAGAATAATGTAAGGAAAGGAGTATTTCTAATTTACAGTTGTTAACTTTTAGCAAGAGGATGAAGAACTGGCTTTGAAAACTAATCATATGTAACTTGTTCACATTTTGTCACTTTACAACCATAAAGTTAAGTATTTTATGTATATTTTAATTTCAAAATATAACTGCAAATTAAAAGTAAAATAATGATTGTATTTTACTTTTCTTTTTTTTCTTTTTTTTAACAAATAAAAATTTTAAAAGTGTGGTGTGCAGCCCAATGACATGCCATGCTTCTTATTTGGGCCTTCTCTACTTGACAGATACCCGAAACTAAATGTCACACTAGCATAACTTCAAGTATCACTGGAAAGCAAATCAAGTAAAAAGTCATGAATTTGAGAGTCTGAATGAAAACCATATTGACATAGGTCTTCAATATAGAAGTTCAATGAGAGAGACTAAAGAGACTATATATCCTTATGAAGTTACCTCAACAAAAACAGTACAAAAGCTATTTTACTCACCAGTGATGTTCAGATGTAATTGTCACAGGTCCCATGTGTCATGACTGCTGTAGCAGTGATGTTTGCAATCTAAAGAAAAGCAAAAAAGGAATTAGAAATGACGACCGAAGCGCTGCCTTTAGAATCCAGATTGCATCTCTTTTACTTGGTAATCAACAAACGTTTTACAGTGTACAATATTAATGTTCTACATTACCTTTCTTTTATAAACCTTGTTTCCTTTTCTTATAAGTAATAATTAATTTCATGCATTACCTTTTTCACATTGGCATCCTTCACTTATATGAAGACAAGCAAGATATAGTGTATTAAACAGAGTCAGCTGTTTAAAAGCTTTACTGCATTAACCGGTCTGAACGTCAAAATGTACACTGATTTTAGCTTACTAATAATTAAAAATACAACGGTAAGACTTACAACACATTTAGAATTTAATATGGTATTGTTCCAACTTTAACCTCTGAATTCCCACGCTTCATGAACAAAGAATAGTTTCTCTACCTTTAACTTCAGCTACATTCACTGTGCTCTCGGCTGCTTTAAGAGTCACAAAGTAACATGCACTGAATATTATTCAAACAAAATCAAAATAAAACACCTAAAAAAGAGAGTTAGTAAGATGTCGCGGTCTTTCAATCACCAAATTCAGCGAGATTTCTCTGACGTGGGTTGGCATAATGCCAATCTAAACCTCAGCTGTAAAAACTTAAAACTCTTAGCAGAAAGGTGCACAGAAAGCATATCACAACGATACCGATTGATCAAAAAAGAGGTAAACATCTTACAGAGTAGTCCTATTGTGCTTTTCTTACCATGTACTGAAATGAAGAATTGTAAAACAGGACTTAGCAATGACGAACGAAGTGCTACCTTTAGCATCCAGATTGCGTCTGAGCCAAACAGGAACTCCGCCCCAAAACCAACCCAGAAGCAACACCCCCCCAAAAAAAAGGTTCCGCTTCGCCACTGCTGCTCCCATATTAACTTCAGGAAAGCACTAAATGTAGGTAGATTAACATGCCAAAATAAAAACAAATATTATTTGTTAATTTTTGTACAAAAAAAATAATAGAATAAATTATAAATGAAAAATATTTTTAAAAAAATTACAACTCAACCAAAATAAAGAGGTGAAATATTTAGGTGCACCATATAATTGTTTAAACTTGTAATAGTATCAATTTGGATAAGTCTGTCAGTAATCAATGATCTTTAAAACTTCCTTTTGATCGTGTTGTTAGTGTTTGGTTAAGCTTCAAGTGAACAGCTTAAAGTCTTTGTATTGCCTTGTTCCTGAAAATGTGCTATATAAATAAAATTACTTTTACCTTCTTTTTGTTTTTTAAAACTCAAAGCCCTTTCACTTTCCTATAGCCACTTTTTCCACTATCAGAATCTCCTGATGCAAAGTATGCACAAGTCTGAGTAAAATTCAGCTGGTAATCTCTTACCATCTAAAACAGAATAAATAAATGCAAGATTGAAAAAGACAATATTATACTTAGAAAATATTTTAAATACTTTTCTGTAAATGGTTTGTTCATCTTTAAAAAGGAAAATGTAATAACCTACAGTGAGTTAATATCCTCCAAATAATATTTTCAGTGCTCTAAAACATCTATCATGAAGATGATATGAGATATTGACGATGATGAAAATTGTGATGTCTTCTTAGGTCAGGTCTCATTTCTCAGTTTTATTCGATGTGGCATTATGATTTTTTGTGGTCATTGTGTATTTTGTACATAAGGTCATTGACACCTGAATGCTCAAGAGCAAGAGACCTCTAAGAGAGAAAGAGGTCAAACATTCGACAAGTGAAAGATGGAATTGGGAAGGATCTATTTGATGGTGCGTTAGTAGGAAGTACCTGAGCAGTCGTTGTTTCCTGAGCAGCCATCGATCGGGGGCGTGATTAATGAAGCTGTTTCCAGAAGGAGGGATCCATAAGTGTCTTCATTCTCTCCCTTAATGGCCACTTGTTGATGTAGTTAGTGCTCTGAGGGCTTTGTGACAGAGATGGTTTAATTTTTGTGTTAGCTATTTTTTCCACAGAAAAAAGGCTGCAGAGCAGGTGACATGTATTTGAATTCTAGAAATTATAGTGATATAGATGTGATGGTATAAATATGAGAATGCTCATTTTTAAAAGATTGTTGTTTATCATTAAAGATTGCAAATCAATGTACCAACTCATGCAGGGCAATGCTGCATATTACCATACCAAACAAATCCTTTTAGGCTGGCTATACACCATGCAAAATTTTACTATGCTGTATTCCAATTCCCATTTTCATCAGTGCTTTCTTTTTACAAAAGAAAATATTTGGGATGTAATAATTACCTTATTTATTTACGTATATTCAGTATACAATCCATATATTTTACTTCTATTTATGTAAATACCAGAAAGCAAAAAGAACAGTATCCTTTGGCCTATGGAAATATATTGTACAGGTCTTTTATTATGTCAATTTCCTGTTTTTATTTTGTTATTTAAATGCTCTTGTTAAAAAAAGGAAATGGGTACTAGTAGAAAACAATAAATTAGAAATAACCTTTATTGCCCCTCAGTTGGAAAATTTAGGTGTACCAGCAGGAAAGTGACAAGCTAACCGAAGGACGCAGATTCATACCAACTTAAAATATTTAAAAGAAAAAGTACAAAAAGAGGCAGTGCAGTAAGGGAATGTTTGCAATGAAGAAAAAAAATAAGCAGAAATATTAAAAATAGCACATTCAGATTCAGTGAAATGTGCCACTGAGCAGAATAATTCAAATAATTTATAACATGTGCATGTATAAGGAGAAACTAATAAAAAACATGTTAAAAAAAGAGAGTTCCAGATTTATCAAATCAAACAAAGCTTTGCTTTATCAATTCTTCAGTAATGTGGCTGCAAGATCAGTAGGACCAACCTGTTGTCTGTATTTATCTTGACAATAATCATAAGCCAAGCCTGGTGATTTATTGTTTTAAGTTCTAACTGGGCTGTATCATCTTTAAAAAGTTAAACAATGCTGTGTCCGACTTCCTTCCAATAAGCACATCCAAAATTAATTGTGTGAAAGTAGTTATTTGTCCCAGATGTGTCTCCATTCATGGTGATGGAGCTAACAAGTTGTGCTCATGATTTACTCAAAACATCATAGATAACTGAAATACAGTGGATAGTCTCTGCAAACCAGAAATTTCTGAGCTTAAAGTAAATTATGGTTTTGTCATCGTGTTCATCCCAGGAGTGAGATGGGATATTTAGACCACATACTGCTGTTAACACCACACATGAAGCTTCTACATGACTTCCACAGCTGGGCTGAATGACTACCACAATTAAAGGCAGCTCTCCACCTGGAATGAACCAAATAACATAAACAGTGGGGGTCTATGCACAGTCGTCTGGCATGGTCACAAACATACGTAACAAAGAGAACTACATTTATTATACTGAGCATGTTTCTGTGTGGTTCTGCACACTAAATGGAAGTCCTACAAGATGTGAATATAATTAATGTGTTCAAATTAGATAATTAGAGATTAACACACTCTTAGTGTTACTGTCATAAATGAAACATATATTTGCATAACTGGTTGTTTTAAGTAAGATCGTAGAAACTGAGAATCACATACTAATCTATTCTGCTGAAAGCCAAATTTTTATTTAAAAGAAAATGTTAGTATTTAATTGTTTCAAACTGTCTGAAGCCACCAGTTGCTTGCAGGAACAAATGGACAAAGGCACTATCTGGGCATGTTCTCAAAAACCCTCTCAGGCATTGCAGACAGCACATGGCACATTGAAGTAAGTATATGACACCAATCCTTGCATGCGTGACAGACACTTTTGTGAGATGATATCCAAGCATATCCTAGAGTTTTTCTTCTTATGCAGTAACTTTCCGAGCAGAAGTCTTAGTTGTTGAGAAAAGTTTTTTTTTTTCCCCCCTAAGGAATGCATGTGAACATAAAGGTGGTAAAATAATCATTGTACATGAGGAAGAAAAGCATTTGAGTGAAAGAGTCTACCCCTAAAAGACAAGCCAGCTCAGACTAAAAATAGAAAGAAAACTTCAAATGTGCAGAGAAGAAAAATATGGGGAAGAAAAGAACTCATTCGATTTGAATTGGACTTGAAAATATATGGCAGCAAAACTGAAAATCTGCAGAAAATGAGGTAAAGTTTTGTGTGAAGCATTTAGAGTGAAGCTTTCACAGGGATATGGTTGCTGTTTGACTTTTCACAAGCTGGAAAAATTGCTGTCTCCTCCTCTGTAATCAAAAGTGTATTTCATGCAACTGGGAGACTGCTGTGCACATGGACACCTGAGCACAAACTGTGAAAAATGTGTGCGCACATAGTCATTTTTGACAAGAGGTCTGTGACAGGATGTCTCTGCACATTCTTTGATTAAGGCTTGCTTTATTAAGCAGGGTTTTTTTCATTGCTGAAAAGGACTGTGAGCTGCTCAGGAAACGAAAGATTGAATGAGTAACTAATTAGTATATAATTAGTTATATTCAATAGATAATTATGAATTAGTCTGTAAAGGCAAATTTTTTGCTGCAGTAATAACATGATGTTATTTGTTTAGCTTAGTGCTTTGTAAGTAGTTTAGAGTTCAGTTTATTGTTTTGTCTGATATATTTCACTTAATATGTTCTTGAGAAAGCTTTTTTTATTTTGACAACTGACTAACAACAAGGGAGACTGTTTTTAGCAGGGAGTGACTTTAGCAAAAGTTTGCTTTGAACCATATATGGCTTATAATAACACACTAGTTGGCCAAAAAAAAAAAGTCACCACCTGGATTTAGCTAAGCCAACGGGCTTCCAAATGGATAATTACTGCATGAGCAATTATCTTTCAGCTGGCAAGAAGTCATTTAACCCCAAGTGATTTAATGAGTCTTCTCTTTTCTGAAACAACCATGTTGAAAGACACATCTGCGGTTGTGCAAAAGATCTTAGTTTGTTTAAGATGGGTCAAATCCTGTATCAAGGAGAGAAAACATCTCAAGAGATTACAGAAAGTAATAAAAATGGTTTAAGATTTGTCAGACGCTTCATTAAAAGCTGGAAGGAAAGTGGGGAGTCATCGTCTCTGAGGAGGAAATGTGATCGAACAAATATCAGGAATGATTGTGAATGGTGATCAATTAAATGTTTTGGTAGAATGAAATTGAAGAAAAACAACAGTAAAACTCAGGGCTACAATTAATTATGATCGTAAAAGCATTTCCACACTCACAATCTGAAGGGAACTCAAGAGATTTGGACAGAACATCTGTGTAGCTATAAGAAAACGACTTATCATAATTTAAGGTAGTAAAGCTTCATTTAGCCAATCTAAATGGCTAAATGAAGCTTTGCCACCTTCATTTATTGGTTTAAATATTGATTGATTTATTTAATAAATATTGATTTATTGGCCAATCAATAAAATGATTGGCACACATTTTTTTGTGTTTTCTCTGTTTTGGCTAAAAAGATCAAATTCCTTCTTAATGCCACCTAATTTTGTTCCAGTCTCCGTTTGTTTTAAAGTTTGATGGAATAATTTATTTATTTTTTTGTACTACAATGTGTCATGGACTCAGAATCATCTGCTGGGTGGCACCTTGTTGCATGAAGCTGGTACAACAATAACATTTTTAAAAATATATTCTTCACATAATTGTTTTGAGCCAGTCTAAACTACTTAGACTGGCTCTAAAAAAGAGGACTTGAGTAAAGGTGAGTTATTTATTTCACCTAACAAATAGCTTTTAAATCAAATTTGTTGGCTAGTCATCACCAACATCGTAGCAAGTTATTTAAAATAAGTAGTGTCACATGTGTATGTTTTTTGGCTGATGAATCAGGCAGCTCAGGGTTTCCTTCCAAAAGTAATGACATGAGTCACAGACATTTGTCAAGGCAGAAAAGTAGGTTGAGGGAGGGAATTATGAGTCTGGATGGCATTAGCTCATTGGCAAGGCTGCTTGTCACATCAATGCTCCCTGAGAGCTTTCTCCTATTGAGATAAAGAACATTTGTGTGAAACTACCCTTGCAGTGTGATATGTTTCCACAGAATTTATTAAGTGACACAAACAAGCCACTAAAAGGGAGGCATGATATCAGTTTGAGAGATATTGAAAGATGTGACAAGAAGCAAGCAGATATAACTCTCAAGTCGGGAATATAAAAGTGTGAAGCATATGAAGCACTTTTTTTTTTTATTTTGAGTTTTCTTCAGCTTTTTGAAGATGTAATTTTGACATATGTATACAAAGCATCTCTACTACGGGGTTAGCACAAGAATTACACAAGATTAGATCTTTGCTTAGATGGATTACCGATCTGATATTACACTTAATAAAATCAATTTTATCAGGCAGAAGAGTTTACTGAGGTTTAAGACTGATGCTAAAGTGTTTACTCTGGTGATTCAGCTCATAACATATTTCAAAGCAGTTCCAGTTGATTGTCTGCAATCAAAGCAAAGAGAACATTGTTTCACTTTCAGTGTAGATTTTTCTGCTTTCTCTTTTTGTTCAGAGATGTGCCAGAGATCCATGTTAATTTAAATTAAATTTCCTTGCTAACACCTGCAAAATGCTCATGTCATTTTATTTAATAATTAAAAATGACAACAAACAATACAGCATACTAATCTTGCCCAGGTAGTTGACTGCTCAGTCATCTCAGTCTTCCTGATATTAGGGCTCACACATGGACTGGTGCGCACACTTGTGTGTACAGTTATGTGTGACTGTCTGTTTTTGAAAAAGATCCTTGCTGTATTCTGGTTGAAGTTTTCCATATTACTATCTTTTGAGTAGAAAGCAGCTCTGGAGTGATGTGTTGCTGGACTCTCTTTCCTTCTGTAATAGGCTTCGTTGGCAACCTTGGATTGTGGTCAGCTATTTCCTGTATTTGCTCAAAGCCAGTACACAAACTATTTAATCGGTAGATAGAAAATGCACAAAACATTGTATAGAAGTGCATAGAGCTGAGATGAGGCTTTGAAAGCTTTTGCCACAAATGAAAATATACTTGTAGACAGTTGACTCATCTTCAAACATTGACGTGATAAAATGAAACAGCTATAGAAAAAAAAAACAAATCAATGAGCTCATCAAAAAGTATGAAATGAAAAATTAGGGATTTGGATTTTTAAAGTGTGTTTAAACTAGTTTTGAATAAATAAAATTGTAAATAAGGCCAAGAAAAGATGAAGGAGAATTTCAAAATCCAATGCGGATGTTTTGAACACATTTCATTCATAAGATGGCTGAGCTGTTCTTTTTAAAACTGGGACAGGATGCCATTGCAGTGCAGCAACCACACTTGATGTGGATATTGCTCTAAATCTGTAGAAGTGTCTCTTTCTCAAGCTTTTCCTCTATTTTTCTACTTCTCGCACTGCTCTGTGTGCTGCTGACAGGTACATTTTTGATTCTTTTTAACCATGGAGCACTGTTAACTTTCAAAAATAATAAGATATGCACTCTTAAAAACAAAAATTGAAAAAGTTTTATGTGAAATTGAATAGTTGAGAGACAGTGTAGGTATAATTAAACCAAGTTTTGCCATTGTCTAGTTTTTGTGCAATGTTTCAAATAACACGCGTTCATAATCAGCTTAAAAAGAGGTTGTCCCTTCACTATTTCATTATAAATGTTCGTCTGCCTTTAACTGCAACTATCTTTTTTATTGTTTATTTATTCGCCAGGGTAAACTATATACTTTTAGCATGTCATATAGCACTTGTCATAAGTAATTTGCAGTGGTTGTCCCCAGAAGGAAAGGGACAAGCCTAGGTAGTCAATGGGTACTATGTAGAACATTTGGGTATTTTGCTTCATTCAAGAATTATGTGTTTAAATGCAAAAATGTTTGTTTCTTAAATGATTTGAAAAGACTCCAGCACTGAAAGAATACCTTATGTTTTGTGGCAGTGAAACCACCCAGAAACTCTTTTCTATTGATGAAAATTGAAAAGGTCAAACTGCAGCAATATAATCTCTGCTAACTGGCATTTATGTATTATCCCTAAACTGAAAGTTCATGCTACTGCTACAGAGGCCCAAAAGAGTTTCTGACTCATGCCAGTATGGTACACTGGATTATTATTAGCTTCTGTACAGTTGAGATGGCTCTGTTTAAAAAATAACTGACTTCTTGCACTAACCTGAATGACCTGCTAAACAACCTGCAAAACCTGACAATACATGAGACATTGCAGAAAAGCTGACATGACATACATGACAGCATGTATCATACGAAATGACTACATTCTTGAACATCTACCTGCAGATGACCTTTCTACATATTTCTAAGATTACTTCAAACTTCTATGATCCCTAAGACCGAGTTTTAATTTGACTTAATGCACCTTTAATATGATGGCATCTCTTACTTGTATTATAAAAAGCCAAAATTGCTCAAATTGTTGATCATTCGAATCAAAGACCATTTAAGAGTCAACTGGGTGGCAAAGATCTTAGTGGAAAAATCAACTTTCTAAGGTGTTGCATGAACTCTTCTCAATTGTAGAGAAATCTGCTCCAAGTAAAATTTTAAGAAGAAAATGCTGCTTCTGCATAGCAAGTCTTTAGGCACCAGAAGACGTAGCATTGCTAAGCACCTATCATGTATTGACTTTGTCTGAGTTAAGAGTTGGGTTTCCGTTGGGGAAATCATTCAGGCTGAGCATAAAGCTTTCCCTCAGTCTGCTCTGGCTACGCAGACCGCAAGGGTGCTGCTATTATCACCTTTTATTGCCCCCTCCTAAAGCTTATCAAAAGTTTCCCATAGTATGCATTCATGATTTAATTCTTTTAACACTTTTGGATTATAAGATTTGCTTCTGCCAAGTCCTTAATATTCTCCCAGGTCTAATCCAGCTTCTGAATTGTGAAGCACACTCCTCAATAAGGTGAGTTAAAGTACTGAAGTACCTAATTTTATTTTAGACCCTTCATTTGGCTAGGCCAGGCCACACAGTCAGACTTTTTGTTTAAGAGGAGCATTCATTTTTATCAACTTTTCTACCAATGACTACTTTCTATACATTTTATGAGAAGCTGTATTTTTATGTAATAGAGATGGTAAGCAGAAATTTTAGAGTGCAACACCCAGAAACGCCTCATGACTTTGGCAAAAAGCGATGGTTATAACATTAAACTTTACTGTGATAGTCCAGATAAATTCAGCGTGCAATGTCTCACAAAGCTGTTCATACTCCTTGAACTTCTTTTTTTTTTTTTTTTACAAATGCTGTAATTTGACTGGGATTTTATAAGCTACAAAGATAAAGTATAATAACAGACATAATCTAGTTAAACCAAACTGACTAAACTGAGTAAAAGAGAACAAGGCTAAATCAAAATATGAATAACTGAACTAACAGAGAAAACACAAACAAAAGAAATAGTCAAAGTAAGAAATTAATACAAGGAAATAACAGAAACAAAGAGTCACAACAACACGGGATATGATACGTATTATTTTGACTTTGTGTTTCACTATATTATCTTTCTCTTTCTTTCCCCACTGATCACTAAAGGACAAATGCATCATGGACGATACAAACTGTACCTCTCTCTTATCTAAGCAAACTTTGGTTTAATAAAAAAAAACAAGTTAACAAGCACACAAAACATCAACATGTAGTAAAGACTGCAGTCCAGGCTGTACCAGCCATCTGATCGCATTTTTTCACCTCATATGTGTTTATAAAGTTTTTTTCTCCGACAGTTTAATCAAAATGGCTGCAGTTAAAATAAATCACAGTCTGTAGTTCAGCATTACCACTGGCAGAACATTTCGTCCACTTCTGCCTGCAGGGTAGCTGAGATGGAACAGCACAAGAGGAAGTCAGTAATGTTTCTCTAGATAATTTAAATGCAATTACAATGCATATCAAAATAAATAGTCTACAAAATAAAAAATGTTTTTCCATTTTAGCATAGCTGATGGAAAGCTGCATGATAAATAATACATTCAGTATTAGATCATCAAATGTATAAGCGGCTGGTGGCTGGTTTATGTTTCAGAGTTTAAACATTCACTCACAAGAGCCACTGCAGCGTCTTGATTTCCTTCTCCTGACTTTTGCTCCCCACCCACCACACACACACTTCTTGTGTTTGACACAAGAACACACACATGCACACGCACTTTTGTGTCTACCCCTAACACCGTCTCTCTTTCATATTCTTGTTTTTGTTTCCATTATGTCATATGATCGAGATGCCCACACAGTTTCCATGGCAACGTAAAAAATTTGTCTCTGACTTGGGCGTTGGCTGATGGGAGCCAAGACACAGAAGGAAGGAATGAGAGCAGCGCTATTATTGACTATGAAAAGCATTACATGAGCTATCCGTGTACCTGGAGCTTTAAAAACATGAATAAAAAATGAGCTCTGAGCAGCTGTTGTGCTGCGAAAGAGCATTTGATTGCAGTCGAGTGATTTTTCCCTTCGTTTCTGTGACCTTTACCCTCAGGTTTGTGAAGGCAGGCGTGTGTTGCGTGGATGAGGAAATAGATGATACTGGCGCATGTTGCACCCACAGTTTCTTTCAGGGTCACCGATCAAAGACCTGAGGAACTGAGTATTGTTGCGTGTAAAGGCTACAACCTTTCCTGTCCTCTTCCTGTATGTATGACACACCTGTTGAATGCTCAACAGAGAGGCATTAAAAGATTCAATCTGACCCTGCTGAGTAATAACTTCATCTCACAGTAGATTTGGAAGAATGGACTGTTTTACTGCATTGCCTTGCCATGTTTTTTATGTTGTTTTTGGATAATTTGCGCATTCTGCTTTCATTCTCATTTTCTTCTCTTTCATATCATTTTTCAATAAAGAAAAAATATAGATCTCTAATGTATATAATCCAAGCGAGACTTCATCTAAATATTATTGTGTTTTTTACTGAGGCGTTTGAAGAGGCATGCTTTGTGGGGATACAAGACCCCAGAGGCAATTTGGTCATCAGGTCCCTGCAGTGCTCAGGTTTCCCACTGAGAGCATCGATAATCTTGTCTCTCCTTCATCATTTTTTTTTCTTTAACAGGGCACATGTTCCATTTTTAATTTCCATTTAAACTACTAATGTATTTAGCCACATGCAGTCAAACCCAGAACCTTTATTACCAGAAAAAAAAATATCTATGTGGACACAAGCTTTTGTCACTGCCTAGATGGCATCTTGGTCCAGTTTTTTTCTTTTTTTGGGTGGGGGGGGTTTGTGTGGAGGATTTAGAGACAATGTAATGCAAACATCCTTAGGATTAGAAGCTTACTTCTCTCGGTTTTACAGATGATAGAGGTCTTCTGAACCACAATCCACAATTTATATCTGGTGATGATACAACAAGAATTTAAAATAGTACTACAAAATCCAGAATGCACCCTCTAAATGATTTTATATAGTTTCCAATGGTTCAAATAAAATAAAAGATTAATGCAATATCTTTTTAATTGAAATAAGCAGAAGAATGGATCCCTGATGCTCCAATACATAAGCAATCTGTTTCTAGACAGATTTTGAAAATACTGTATTCTAAATAAGGAGTGGAGGTGCTTTTGTGGCCCTGTGATCTTTTATGAAAACTGAATTATAAAAACAATTAGCACTTGGCACTTTGTAACACATGTCTAATTAATTAAATCTGACTGGAATTGTTTGGACTTTTGTTTTGACTGAAACTAAGATTAAAGAAACTAAGTTTAAAGGGAAAAATTGCAAGTCATATAATAAAGAAAATCCATTTCTTTCTGCAAACAATGACTTTAACAGAGTGCAAAGTGTTTAGCTCTGTTTTTGATACATTACATTTTTATCACATTTGAAAAACCCAAGCACAAGTAAATAAACTACCTTTTTTTATTTCCACAATCAGATGAAACCTGTCAATTAATTTGAAAATTTTCTTCTGTACAGCCAGCTGCAAATTCAATGCCACTATGTCTGACTATATTTATTTCCAATAGGAGAACAGTTATAGCAAACAAAGCAAATAAATGTGTGAGATTTTGCGAGATACTACTTCTGAAACAAAGACAGAAATATTTCATTCAAGGTGATAAGTGGGTCTCACTGTGGAATTGTGAGATTTTTTTTTGGTTATCAATGTAAAGAGGATTGAAAAGTATCCAACAGTGAGCCATGCACACAATATGAAAACTTTCACAGTTAGGATAATAGGACCTATTTTTCCCTGTTGAGAGAAGGCCTCAGCAGCACTCACCCCCACTGTTTAAACACCCATAAGCTGTAAACATACCTGAGGACACACAAGGACACACAACGGTCAGCATAACATATCTCATTATCAAAGCTAAATACAAATCATGTATCCCTAGTGCAAGTACTGCTCTAGCTATTATATTAAATAAGTAAGTTTTTGTGTGAATTTTTAAGTGTATCCAATCAGAAGTGATATTTTAAGCACATACTCTCCATATACGTCATTTTAATTTGATTCAAAGGATTAGACAGAGAACAAACTGTAATTGAGTTACTTTAAATTAGCATGACTCAAAAACTTACTTAAGTTGTCGTAATGAAAAAATACATAGTTTGGACTCAAACTGTTCAAAATAGATTTGTCCAAATGCATACAATATTTTTCAGAGGCATCATTCTTCTCCTAGGAACAATCATGTTTGCTGAAAGCAAGAGCATTGTGATTTTGGCATTAAAGGGTAGTGACAGGAGTCAAACACTGATTTTACAAATTCTTTGGCAGCAATTTTTAAGGAAACCTGCGAAGATGTTCCCTGCATGCTTCAAGTAGATGTCAAAACCCAGGCTTTGATATCTACGATGAAAGATCTGCTTGTAATCAGAATAGTTTTGTAAAATAACTATTCCAGTTTAATTTTAATTAGTTCTTGGTATCCAGCTTTTACAACTGGCTGGGCAAAGAACAGGGACATTTGAGTCACCTGTATTTCAACTGAGTTTAATCACGTTGACACTGAAATTGCTGTCTGTTTGTCTATCTGTCTCTTTTTGAGCTGAGTTGAAACCAAAACACTGTGATCTGCTTTAATATTTTCATTTGTCGTTTAACAAGGCAAAAATAAACAATGAATACTGAAGTTACCACTGTTAGTACTTGTAATCTTTTCTTCCTGCTCTCTGTGAAAGTGAATGTCTTTTTCCTTCTCTCTTACTTAATCCTGTTTGCTCTTGTGTGCATTACTGTCTGGCTACTCTTTTTTTTTGGAGCCTCCCTTTGCATCTTTTCCAAATTGCAAATCATGGATCTGGTCAGTTGTTCTCTCAACACAATGGATAAAATTTTCTCAACAAGAAGACTGCCTCGTTGAGCAAAGGAGAGTCCTCTTGCCCCGATGGAACATACTCAGTTGGATACATACACTTTGGATTCCTGGGGGAAGTGGAAGATAGTCTTGTATGGAGATGCAACAGATCTCGAGATGCTGCATCGAGATCTGCAACATTTCTATGCTGAAGATGTTGCAGATATCTTCAACATCAAGGATGTTGAAGATATCTGCATAATTTGATTCTTGATAGCAAGATTGCTTTTTGGAGTTGGCTGTTACCTGGAATATCATGACATCAGGAAAACATTGGCAGCTGTTCAGGCCATTGGGAACCTGCCTGGCTCGTACGAGGGAACGCACCGAGCGGTGAACACTCAGACTCAGATGCTGTGCAACCAGAACCAGAAACTGAACACAATTCTTGCTGAGAGTCACAGGCCAATTTGGAACTTACTGGCAAGATGGCATTAACCTTGGAGAAGTTAGTTGTTCAGGTCAATTGCACTGACCACATATTTTGGCCTGTCCTAAAACAGCTGCTATCTGAATCTGGCTGCCCCTGTGTCAGCCTTGGAAGGCTGGCTATATCAGATTCTCCTGGATGTTACGTAAACCAGATGCTCTGCTCCACCCCTTTCCCTTTCACCATGACATCTGTGGACCTGTCAACCTGTACCGAGCTCGCTGATGACCACTCCATCAAACATCAAGAACTATGGCTGTTTGATATACACTGCAAATTTGGGCAGTGTTTATAGACTTACTTATTTACAAATGATTACATGCATACATATGAACTGTTGTGCTCAAAAAATATTAGCAATTGTCACTTATTAATGATACTGAAGATTAATAATGCAGTAAAGAAATACAAGTCAATAGAAGCATGAATACAGATATATATATTTTTTATAAGAACATTGTTTATTATAAAAGGTATCCCAGAACACTTTTATTGGATTTTAAGTTTGCTGATAAACTGCCAAAGATTTGCCATTTCTGCCATTCGTGAGTGAATCTTTTGCAACCCCTCTTTTATTTACTACTGCAGCCCTATGATCCACTGAACGTACTAAAAATGGGGGAATCTGGGTGGTGACCCAGTCATCTATCAATATATCATCCCATAGACTGTTTTCACTCCTCCTCCCTGTTCCACTTGATCCCAATATTGGATCTTAATAGCTGGGGAGACCTCTAGCACAACAGGGAGGAGGCAGCAACCTCACTGCCACAGAGAATGAATGATGGATTTTCTGTAAAATGGTGACACTTGAATGTGTGCTTCAGGGGGGTTCGGATGACAAAAACAACAATAATTGGTATTTTTACTGTGTTGGACTGATTCCAGTTGGCATTGAAATAACTTAGGAGACAAACATGTCACATCTTCACACTCCACTACCTTGTTACATATATCTGTGCATATCTATAGATATATAGAAATGTGTGATATTATAGCAGCAAATTTCTCTTTCTTTAAAAATGTTTGGGCTCTAGTGGCCCTCATAGACATTATAGAGTGGTGAGAGAAGGATGACATAGAACTGAACCCAGGACAACCAAATAAAGGACTATAGCCTCTGTACATGGTGTAGATGTTCTGCCAAAAGTTTTTTATTTCTATATATTTTTCTTTGACATTAGTTGACAGATGCCATCATTGTGACCAAAAAACACAAAAGCTATGACATGAAATGTGGGAAAGTTTAAAGCTGAGTTAGGTTCTAAAACAATGTATCTAATTGTGAATATCTTATTGAGCACTGTTCACTCCATCATCTGAAAATAGGAAGATAAAGATAAAGCTGTCCACATAAACCAACATAGCAGGCAAAGGGAGCATTAATGAGAGAAGCAGCTGGAGGCAGATGGTAACTGGAGGAGCTTCAGATATCCACAGCTTAAATGGGAAGATATGGCGACAGGATAACTATTAGTTGTTATCTCCACAAATCTTGTCCTTTTTAGAAAGGGGCAAAAAAAGAAGAGAATCATATCTAGTGTAGTAAATTCAAATAGCTATTTTCTGGGTTCACTCCACTCACATGTGTAATTTTAAAAAATGGTTTTCAGTTTATAATGTCTTGAGGTTTTTGTGTGACATCAGGCATAACTTCCTAAGTCTTTTTATGGTTCTAAATATAGCATTTTGTTGCACTTAGTACAATGATCTGTCTGTCTATAATTGTCAGGTATTGTTGGTGTAAAGATACCATCACTGCTCCTGGTACATAATCAGTAGTTTAATTCCTGATGAGGACAGATTGGTGTTAAGCTTGTATAATGTTGCCAACATAAAGTTTAAATTATTTTCATTTATATGTGAAGCATCCCCCAAAAGAGACTGCAAACAATATAAACATCCTTTCTGCTTGATGTACTTGTTACTTTAGGGTAGGGATATTGTATCTCTTTGGCTCCGTTGTTGCGTCCTTCAGTTGAATCTAAACCAATGCTTTGAAATTTAAATTTTAGATTAATTTTGTTCATTCTGTAATAAATATGATTACAGGTTGCAGTAATATTAGTTGATTGTTTTGCTCTTTCAAAGTTATTAGTGTACAACAGATAAATGTCTGATCAGATTTCATCACTTCATAAAACATATACAGCTTGGAAATCACAAATAATCTCAAGTGTTCTTCAGGAGCTGATGAACAGGATTGCAGTGAAGTTTGCTGGTAACTAGATCATTTCTTTAAATAGTTAATTTAGTGGCAATGTTTCACTTTCCGAATGACACTTCTGGCCTTTGTGCATGTAAAGACACTGAAAACATGGTAGAAACTTAAACAACTTGTCTGAAGAGAAGTAAAACCCAATGATGAAACTTGGTGGAAAACAAAAATAATCATCTTTGAGAGAAAAAAATACAATGCCAACTTTTCTTCTCTATTTACCTGTGGGGTCAACATCACCTCAGTTTTGGTGCTGTGGTTTTTGTTTTACAATTTGCTGCAAACTAGACGAAAAAAACAGTATACAGCTTTTAATAGAACATTTGATTTTCTCTGTTCATTGAGTATGTGTACGACACTTAGTTGCACATTATCTAAGTGAAAATGGTCTTTCACAGCTTATACAACCGTTTTGCACTTTGTGTTCAGTCACAGAAAAATGTAGTTCAACAGAATCCAAAATCCTCTTCAGCTCAGTTCTGCAACCTCACCAATCACACCACATGAGTCAAGCTGAAATAACATCTTATTAGCAAGT